>JBAMJV010004154.1:0-100239 GCA_037951105.1 Echinarachnius parma | reverse complement strand
CCGAGTTATTTTGCTCAAAACCTTTTCGTTAAAAAGTTATGTTATATGATTAAGGGGGACTTATTTTTGTGTTGAGTTTAATTGATCAGTATTGTTGGAATAAACTCAACAACAAAGTAAGTGTCCTCCTGATTAGAATAACGTAACTTTTTAACAAACATTTTTTGAGCAAAATCACTCGGCAGGATTGTTCATACACTTATTGACTAACTTACGTATGCAAATGAAATTGGTACGTCGAGTCATGGATGAGTGACCACACGTCAAAGGCAGAATTTTCATTTTTTGACTCTTGTGACTTTTGAAAAGTGACATTTTTCCTTTAATGTGTGCTCACTCATGCATGGCATGGCGGATCAAATTCATTTTCACGGAGACGTTAGCCAATAATTTTAGAAACATTCCTGCCAAGTTATGTTGCTCAAACCCTATTTGTTAAAAAGTTACGCCATGTTGCTTAGGGGGGAAGTTACTATTTTTGTTGTGTTTAGCAACATTGTCCAAAATACACAAATCTTACTTAGAACTTTTGTGGTTCTCTTATTATACCTTGTTGTTTTCGTATTACCAATAGATGCATGGAACAGGTGTCCGGTTTTTTCGAATTTCCATTTCGTTAAAAATATATACAGTATATATATTTACTATCGAAGTTTGAGATTTGTAATTATCAAAGCCAGTGTAATGATTTTGCGAATATCACTTTGCATGTTTGCTCATTACGTAGTCATGTAATATCCATTTAAAATGACATTTTTCACACATTACTCAGTGAACATATCATATCACAACAATACACATTTGTTCAACCATTTACCACTTTTTGCACATTGTCAACAAATTAGTTACCAGATCCCTTATAATGAAAATCACCTGGATGCAACGTCCTCAGCCTGTCGCAATGTATTCGACATTTCTTATGCAACATCATGGTAGGGCGCTGTCAATTATTATAGTATTGTCTATGATTTTAATCATAATTATTGTCCCCCAAAAAAATTACAATTTGAACTACTGTTTTAAATTTTAATAACCATACTTGCAGATCACAATTTAGTTCACATGTTAGCACATTGTGAGGATTGTCCCAGTCCTAATCAGTTCTATATTTGTGTATGTAAAGCCATGGTCTCATCCAACCCATGTAGGCGTAGCGCACACGTAGGGTGGTACATTTTTATACGCAGCCATCTTTTCTACGTAGGCAAAATCTACGTGGGAGTGGTCACATCACCTGCGTCCATTTTACGTAGAAAATGCATTTTGTTGGTTTACGTGGACAGTGCGTGGGTAGTACAGGGGTGCTACGTGGGTGTCGCGCAGGTGCTACGCGGGCGGGACAGTGTTGGTCACGTGGGCAGTGCGTGCGTAGTACGTGGGTGCTACGTGGTTGCCACGTGGCGTAGCACCACTCCAGTGCCGCGTAAATGCACCCCTCACAACAAGTTCCGCAATTCAAGTTAGAGCATACAGTCAAATCTGTCTATATCGACCGATCAAGGGACCGGCGAGGGTGGTCGCTATGTGGTCGCATTGGACAGGTTGGCGGCTATTTTGAATTTCTGGTCGCATATTGTGCCTATATTATATGCACATGTGTGCATTGGCATATATACACCCACGTGCCCCCCACGCACCACCCATGTACCAGCCACGCGGAAGCCGCGACAAATCATCGCAGACCAAAATTGTGCATGTCCAATTTTTCTCCATGTAGGAAAATAAAGGCTACGCAGGGTCCAGGTAGCTTGAAGCTACTTGCGTCGTGTGCACGGGCCACCCGCGGGGGGCCCAGGTACAACGCCCAAATCTCTACGTGGACCTCTCGCTACGCCTACGCGGGTCGGATGAGACCATAGCTGGGAGTGGTCACGTAGTAAATGCATTTTGTCGAGGTGTTCACGTGGGCAGTGCATGGTTAGTACGTTGGTGGCGCTCATGTGCTACGTGGGCAAGAAGAGGGGGCAGTGGTGATCACGTGGGCAATGCGTGCGTAGTGAGTACGTAGTACGTGGTTGATACGTGGGTGGTGCACAAGTGCTACCACGAATCCCCCACGGGCCCCTACGCAGCACACACGCACCAGCCACGCGGTAGCCGCGACAAATCATCGCAGACCAAAAATTGTGCATGTTCACGTAGGAAAATGAAGACTACGCGGGGGTCAGGTAGCTTGAAATGTCTTGCGTATGCTTGAGTAGTGCGCGCGATCCACCCGCGTAGGGTCACGTACAACCCCGAAATCTCTACTTGGACCCCTCGCTACGTCTACGTGGGTCGGATGAGACCATGGCTTTAGGGTTGCTCGTTAACACTTGATTAAACAAATTTATTTGAAAAATTACTGTTTTACTCTCTTTATCTCCCGGCGGTATCACTTCACATTCAGAGTTCGGACACATGATCGTAATTGAGGTAAAACATGACCCCCCCCTATTTTGCGGCGTTTCGAGTTCATTATCAGCAATTAATACCTCCTTTTAGCCGCTACTTGTATGCATTTCGCGAACATTTGCACCGTTTCGTATCTTCTCCGCGAACATAGTCATACACACAGAAATGTAGACCCCTTTTTTTTATTTCCGCGAATTTTTCTTTTGTTCGCGAACACATGCAAAAATTGATAATTTTTCCATCTCCAAAACAAGAATTGTTCGCCAAACGATGTTAAAACCATGCGTACACATGGCAAATATGCAGTAACATATTTTGGCTTTATCTGGTCAAATAGATGGTTATAACGTATAATGCAGACATAGCACGGATTATTGCGATAACAATGTTCAAAACTCACCTTTCTGGAAACGCTTCAGCCATTTTTTCTTTGGACAATTTATGAGATCCTGTAAATGAGCAAGGGAAAAGATAAGAAACTACATGAATACAAAAAACAAATCTCATATATGCCACATTGGCTTGAATGCAATCTTGTTAATATATATAGAAATCAAGTTTGGACATTTGATATGAAGAGTGATTAAATAGTAGTCAAGGAGCCTGAACATTCCTGTGGGATTTTTTGTATGAAAGCAAGCCACCCATTCAAATGTCTCAAGGGCACCCCAAATAACAATAAAAAACATGTTGGCAGTCTGAAATCCCTGGCAGATGAGAATTGTGAAGGAAAAAAAGAAAACAACAAAATTGTACTTGGTAGACCTTTTTACTTTTAGGGGTAGGTCAATGTCGGTGTAGAGGGCGCTTCAAAATATAATATTTTTGCGAGGTGATAAAAAACTAAGTGTAGATCTAAGAATTAGCTTGTAATGTTAATTATAGAACAGACTTCATTTGGTCGAAATTGGTTCAGAAACGGCTGAAATATCCATAAATATATTGTTCGTGATATATGTGACGGACCAACTTTTATTCGATAATTTAAGAAAATATTTAATTCTAACACCATTTTGAAAATGTACCATACATATTTTGTTTGTTATTGCTTTTGATGGTACTGTATCTCTATTGGTATAATTATATTTATCAAGCATCACATTCACTATATGATTCACATTTTTAATCAAAATATGGTTGATACTTAAGATGTCTGGAGGTGGCCCTCTTATGTTAACAACTCCTTTTTTTTAAATGAAAACAGCCCTGTTTCTTATCCGTTTGTATGATTTTCTACCATTCAAGCATCATTGAATAATAACTGTTCGTTTTAACGAAGGCTGACATTTCTGTGAGTATAGCTCGACACTGTGAGCCCCATGCAACAACCATCTGATTTTGTTCTGCATGAGCCTTCACCAGCATTGTCTTAGCAAGACAGCCAGTGGGCTCCATATTTGTCTTCACATGGGACAAGAGTCGTTTCAGTGGGACCTTTGCTATTTGTGTAGCATTTGTTATGTGGTAGGCGATGACTGGCTGAACACCCTGCCTTCTGTCACGTGTGACACCATTTAGAGAGGTATATTAGGAACATCATAGCGATCAAAGACCAGGTGGACTTCATCGGCATCACTGTATCTCTTCAGGGTACATGGTAACGGGTCGTGAACTGATCAGCCAGCTGGTTACAGCTGACGAATTTCTTAAACAACTGCTTGCAAATGGTGCTTTCAGCGCACAGATCACTCTTGACCTTCTCAGGCTGCAGCCACATAACGATTGTTTTGTGGTGAAAGGTCAATTAATCACGATTTACTGTATAAGTGCCATAAAATCAGTCAATAATATTTAACGAGAAACAAACCATTGGGTTATTAACAAATCGACATAGATTTTTGTGAACATTGAACATTGTTTAAAGTGACGCTATAATTTCTTACTTTCCAATCATTTATGATTATTTCTTGCAATTTACTACATATATACATACATATAGTTGTATGTTTCGGCATAATTGTCGGGTATAAAAAACAAATATTATTTTCATTTTTTGTTTCCCAAAGTTGTTATTCAGATCTAACAATGACAAAACTATGTTCGTGACCCATTTACAATCTGATTTCACAATTATAGACACAGGGAAGTGAGGAAGTGATAAGAATGTGTAAACCTGGGGACGGGATTCTTCCCTTCGCAGGCCCAAAACACGAAACATAAGAAAAACAAAGACAGAGCCTTATGATCTGGGTATACATTTATCAATGGCCGATCGATAGGAATTTATAAAAGAGGGGGCGGCACTTTGAGTTGACAAACAAAGAAAATAAAGATCCCCAACTTATGAACACAATAGAAAATCATGCTTCAACGTATAAATTAACGTAAAAAGGTAAAAGGGTAGGGGTGGGGCACGTGGCCCCTGCACCCCTTCATCCTGAATTGTGTTATTGTATGATTATGTTATTTTATCCATGTTATTTAAACTCAACCGGATCTTTCCAGAAACGAAACCTGACCACCTTCCTGTTATTTGTAATATTTTCTCGGATGTTCCTGGTATATAGCGCTAGTGCTCGAACAACAATCTAACGTAATCAACATGGGATAACCGATTATACCATGATATAAAAATATAAAATATAAGGCACTAAATGCAGGACATCTGATCGACTGATCTTCGCAAACCTATGTTTTATTTGGGGGAACTTAGAGCGATAATGTAAACTCTTTGACATGCAATCGATTTCTCACTAAATATTGCTAAATATAAATAAAATACAATGACGACGATGAATAAAAAATATCTTAGATATAATTTTCTTCATGTTATTGTTTCATAATCATCAATAAACTAATGATATGAAATAAATAACAAACACAAGTTTGTGATTATCACTCGCGGGGAAGGGAGAATCGAGGGGTAGTTGCAATGACTGGGTACATGTATGAGGAAGGTGTGGCCGCTCATAGTCTCCTCGTTTTTCTTAAATGGATCTAGTAACATTGTCCAAATCCACAAAACTTACTTGGAACTCAAGTGGTTCTCTCATAAATTGTTGTATTCATGTTACCAATAGGAGCATGGAACAGTTTTTTTTTCTCGAATTTCCCTTTGACTTATGTGTTTGAATTTGTAACTATCGAGTGGAAAGTTATAACTGTGTACAAAGTTAAAAAAAAGCTAGATGCCACCATTTTATGAATTGGTTAACCGACTCTTTGGACGATGACGGCAATGGCGTTGATCTGTTTTGAGAAGTGGGGGGATGATGCGAGGGAGCGAAGCGCCCGAGGGGGAGGATGTGGGAGGGGGGTATGTAATATTGCTTTGGATAATTACATATTTTGTCAAGATAATTTGCATAGGGGCAGAATAACGATCGGGTTCGCTTCATAATACATATTTGACTAAGCTTTGAAGACAAGCCCTATTTCGCAATAATTGGTACTTAAAGGGATAGTTTCGTTTTGGTAAGACTGAACTTTAGCAACCAAAACCTGCACAATACAAAATTGTGCATGTGATCTTTTATTAAAATAATGATTAAATACAAAGATCATCAACAACTATTTAAAAACCTCTTGACATTTTTTGAAAAAGTTTAAGGATTTTATATATTTAAACAAAATCATCGAATAAGCCTGGGGCTCTAGGTTTGATTTGAATCACGATTTAAATCACCTCGATTCTTTTTTACAAATCACTCTATAGTATGGTGGCATTATAAAATTTGGCCAAATTATAAACATTTAGCCAAAACTTGGCCTAAATTTTGACCAAATTTTGGCATTTTGTTGTTGTTATTTGGCCAAATTTAGGCCAAAAGTCATACATATTTTCAATTACATAGGCGGCTACTAGTACTGTATACGGAATTAAACAGGTTAACCGTACTATATGACCTTGTCTATAAAGGTTACCTGTTTATAGCGCCCACACTTCTTGTCTGCATTGGATGGTCACTATACACTATCCTTGTTTCCTTCGGGTGGTCACTATACACTGTTTTATGGAAGTTGTCTATAAAGTTCACTTGTTTAAAGCGGCCACATTTCTATTTTCCCTTGGGAGGTGACCATACAAAGGTTTTACTGTATGTAATTTAATGAACTGGTCTATATAGGTCACCTGTTTATATAGCAGCCATTTTTCTTGTTTTCCTTTGGTAGTCATTATACACAGGTTTGACTGTAAACGATATTTTGGGACCCATCAGTCAGGTAACATCTGGAAGGGAACAATCTGAAGTCTAGTCTAGGTGTATCATCGTCATGTTGGCATATTTGGTAAATTGCCATCGCTGTCCCATGCAAAGTGCACTTCCCATCGGGAGTGCATTCTGCAAAGTTAACGTTGTCTACTGTGAAAGATATGTGTCTTCCCCTGTACAACATCTGGTGGTACGTAGACACCATCGTTGGCCTAATTCATTCGCTGCAGGACAGAAGTCATAACTTGCCCTTCCAACCGCGGGAATCGTGTATATCCAACTGACATGCCAAATCCATTCAGGATGTTGACGATTGTCTTGCTTCGAATGGCCTGCCTAGTGGCCACTCCAACTGCAAGCTGCTGTGGCATTTCACGCATCATCCTGAGAGAATGTGACTTATTGTTGCTGACTTGGTACCTGGACAGGAACATGCTGACTGTGTGTTGGGCTATACTGAGGGCATGCGTGTTCACCTGTGATGACTTCGTATATCTGTGACTTATTTTGTCTGAATTCCACATTAGTCACATGTGTCGCCCAACACCTCTTGTGATATATAATGCCAATAACGTGGGCATCCTCCGGATTGATGGATGTGGATAGTTTAACTTTCAATGTGTCATTTTTGCTCTCTTCCACAGCTTGTCTCCGTATTTTACCAGCTTTGGTTGTGGCAACCTTGTGGAGTGGGTTTCTACTTGATCCCAGGCAATCACAAAAGAAGCACATGTCCTTGTCGTAGGGAGTTGATTGAAACCGGGTGAAGGTCCCACCACCACTTGGTAACTGTCCACTGGTTAAGGCTTTGGGATCACTGACAACTATTACTGACAGTTGTTTCTGATAACGTTCCTTGAGTCGCTTTCACATTGTGGCATTGACAGTTTCTTGGTACCTAGATCTCTCTGTGCCATGTGGCATGCTTCCGTTTGAGAGTCTCGTGCGTCACCTAGGCGTCTGTTGATTTCTGGGAAGTTACCATCACCGCGTACCCAGCGCATTATCTGATATACTTCAGTACATTGTTCTCGATGCCAAGGCAGATGTCCCGTCACTACAAAAGCCCGACAAAACCCTATACTGTAACCAGCTGGCTGATCAGTTCACGACCCGTATCCTGGAGAGATACAGTGATGCCGATGAAGTCCATGTGGTCTTTGATCGCTATGATGTAATTCCAACCTCTCTAAAGGGAGTCACACGTAACAAAGGGCAGGGTGGTCAGCCAGTCGTCGCCTACCACATAACAGATGCTGCAAAAATAGCAAAGGTCCCACTGAAACGACTCTTGTCCCATGTGAAGACAATTAAGAGGATACTGGTGAAGGCTTAAATGCAGAACAAAAGCAGATGGTTGTCGCATGGTGCTCACAGTGCCGAGCTACTAACAGGAATGTCAGCCTTCGTTAAAACAAACAGTTATTATTAAATGATGCTTGAATGGTAAACAAATCATACTAAGAAACAGGGCTGTTTTTATTTAGAAAAGTAGTTGTTAACATAACAGGGCGCCCTCCAGACACCTCAAGTATCAACCATAATTTGATCAAAAATAGAATCATAGTAAATTTGATGCTTGGTAAATATAATTATACCAATAGAGATCCCATCAAAAACAATAACAATTTTTTTTAGTGCATTTTCAAAATGTGTAATGATTTAATCATAATTTCTTGAATTGTCGAATAAAAGTTGGTTCCTCACATATATCATGAACGATATATTGATGGATATTTCAGCCGTTTCTGAACCGATTTCGACCAAATAAAGTTTGTTGTATAATTAACATTACATGCTAATTCTTAGATCTACACTAAGTTTGTCATCACCTCGCAAAAATGTTATATTTTGATGCGCCCTCTACACCAACATTGACCTACCCCTAAAAATAAAAAGGTCTACCAAGTAAAATTGTGTTGTTTTCCTTTTTTCCCTCACAATTTTCATTTGCCAGGGATTTCAGACTGCCAACAAGTTTTGTATTGTTCTTCGGGATGCCCTTGAGACATTTGGATTGGTGGCTTGCTTTCATACAAAAAATCCCACGGGACTTTATTTACGTGGACATGCTCCCGGACTATAGGATGAAATTACATGAAATGTAATTGAATAGAATGAAATGACATGAAATTTAATTAAATAAAATTATATGAAATTTAATTAAATAAAATTATATGAAATACTTTTGTTCAGATATTTCAATATATATATATTCAATATTCAACAAAACAAATAGTTACGTTTGCTATTGGCGTCATTGTAAGATATATAAGAATTAGAGGATAAGCTGATCCTCCTTGAACTTCACCACCGCAAGCAAAACCTGCTTATATATGCTGTTGCCGAGAGAATTAACGAAAATGTTTATGAAACCGTAAAACGTCATGGCCCACTTCCTCAGCCGAGAGTTTGCTAACAACGTATCCATCGTCAACACGCACCGCCTCACAGCCCCCCCCCCCCCCCCCCCACCCCAGGCCGGAAATCAACCAGATGGACCTCGTCCTCGAGCGATCATCGTAAGATTCGCCAACATGGCGGATCGTGACAACCTCCTTCGAGCCTTCGAGCAGCCTCGCCGCAACCCTACTGCATCTTCCGCAACCACCGGTCAATAGACGACCCACACCAGCGATGCCGATCGAGCTGAACTGCCTAGACAATATAGTGAGCCCAGGCGCGCCGGAAGCAGTTTTGGATTGGGGGGCAAAGACCTAAGGGGGCTCACGATTTTTTTGTGTAGGGGCTCATGCCCAACCACACTCACAGGGTTGCCAGAGGTGAGAGTGAGACATTGTGAAGGAGCGAAGTGACTGAGCGGGGGGAGGGTGTGGGGAGGTGGGGGGGGGGGGGGCGGGGGGTGTCCCCCCTCCCACGGTAGGGAGCTTTTGCATTTTTGGATTTGATATTGTGCAATCTGGTGCATACCTCGATAGGAAAATCGGGCTTAAGATTAACTGTATCTGGGAAAGCGTGTTATGATTTGATCGACCAGAAATGTTAAATATATGTTTCACGAAGAAAACAAATAATTGACACACTGATACATATGCCACATTTTGTATGATCCAACATCATAGCCTACAGCCAGGAATGAGTCCCGAGGGAGCGAAGCGATCTAGGGCTGGGACAGAGCCAGAGGGAGAGTGTTTGGGAGGGGGTATCCCCATCCCACGGGGAAGATTTTGCATTTATATACTTGAAATGGTGCAATCTGGTGCATACCTAAAGAGGAAATTCGGGCTTAAAATTAAGTGTATCTGGGAAAGCGTGTTTTGATCGACCAGAAATTTGAAATACATTTTTCACGAAGAAAACAAATAATTGACACACTAATAAATATGCCACATTATGTATGATCAAACAATGTAGCCTACAACCAAGAATGAGTCCCGAGGGAGCGAAGCGACCGAAGGCTGGGGCAGAGCCAGAGGGGGAGGGTTTGGGAGGGGGTGTCCCCCTCCCACAAGGAAGATTTTGCATTTATATACCTGAAATTGTGCAATTTGGTGCACGTCACACAAGCAGCCAGAGCAATGCCAGCCTACACGGGAACTACGTGGCCCGGTACAGAAAAAGTACTCACCCCAGACCATACGCAAGTAACAAAAAACTGAGATAATCTGTTCGCGCGCGGAGCGCGCAGCGAAAACTTAGCATGGATGTATAAATTAGTTTTTGAACGTTAGAATTAACAAATCTTAGCTGATACATTTTTTTTCGGGGGGGGGGGGCTTTTTTTGGGGGGGGCAAAAACGCGTTTTGCCCCCCCCCCCCCCCCCCCCCCACTTTTTGGATTGGGGGGGGGGGGCGGCCGCCCCCCCTGCCCCCCCCCCTCCCCCCCACTTCCGGCGCCTATGACTGTGAGCCACAACACACGTACAGCAGAGTTGCAGCAACACCACCCGTGCAGAGCTTCACACGCGTGACCATACCTAGTGACCTTCCAGTTAGCATGAAACGCGAACGAGGCCGACTGGCTGAGCTGGCATACAAGCTGCGCCAAAAACAGCTTGCCACCAGAATTCGAATTAGCGGCACCAAGGTATACCTTCAGACGATAAAACATCTGCAGAATGGTGCACCCCCGACAAGCTGGACCAATTGGAGAGAGTAACTATACACTCATATACCTTGACATTTCATGTCATTACCTTCTTTCTCACTAAATGACAATGTTTTTAAAAAAAACAATAGAACAATAGTTTTCGTACCTATTTTTTATGAGAGAACTTTTTTTTTGTTCGTTTATAAGTCGTTGTTAAATTGAGATAAAATTCAATTTTAAAATTTGAGCAAAAGCTTATTGAGGATAAAAAATACAAACGTGATTAGAGTATTATACTAATATGCCTCACGTTGTTTTGTCTTGATCAAACAACTGATAATTATGTTTGTTTAGGTCTGATACTATTTTTTTTTTTCTTTGCCCTTTGTGTTCTTGAATTGTAAAATAAAATGCAAAGTTTTCACCGAGAGGTGAACATTATAAGAAACTTTGTAAAAAATGCTAACTATTTCTTGTATATGTAATTTATTATTTCAGAAAAAAGGGACCTATGGCAACCTGACTGATGTTTATGTTTCACTTATTATATTCATTGTTCATATCCTGTCTATCTCTCTTTTTGTGCTTTTATTCTTGTTATATTTGGTTTATTTTGTTATTGCTTCTTTTGCTACTGGTATACCCATTATAAACTTGTTCTTGAATTTCGTGTTCCTTTATAATTGTGTTTCTATAGTGCATGCATGTTTTCTTTTTTGTTTTTGTTTTTTTTCTTCCTTTTTGGTGAATTCACTTATACTCTTTTTGCATTGATCTCTATTATTATCTACACGATAATCGATGCCATGTTCTACAGTTACAACTTCCGATTCAATTTAATGTAGGCTTCTTTGATTAAAGGGGACCACCAGGCAAAGGACAACACATTATTATATGTTTTGGTACCGTTTTGTGATATCAAATAGATACCCAACATTTTTCAAAGGGTTGCGTAATTCATAAACAAAGCAATTAATTTCCACCACTTACGGAACCACTGCTATTTCCTGGTTCCACACGGACCAAGCATTTGCGAGTGCGCCAATGCTTTCACGCGTACGTCAATAGAATCCCGGATGATTCGTTCGCTCTGCACAGAGCGCTCGGGCTCTGCACGCATGTAGTATATGCAATTCAGACCGCATGAACGCATGTTGAGAATGGTGATGCATTTTTCAATTATATATTTTTTTCTGAAAACATATATTTGTGAACTTGTTGAAGGAATGGAATACTAAAGATGTTACCTTTCTATAATAAGAATATTATTTTTGGGTGGTGGTACCCTTTAATCTTGTACTATGTGAAAACTCTAGATGGCAAACCTATTACTGTCTCACATTTTGATTTATTTATTGTTTAATTGTCTGCACTCACCATTTCATTTTCGACAATTTACAATTTGTTTAGCACATTATGCATGTTTGATTTTTTGCCATAAATTTACCTAATTTACCTCAACTGTGTTATGTTCACATACATGTATACAAACATCGAAATGCTTGAATTATGCTTCCTTTTCGTATGTTTTTTTTTTTCTTTCTACCAGCAACCAACTTCCCTTCTATACACGTGTTTCTATTATATGTGTACAAGTATGTTTGTTTATTTTTTCTGGTTGAATTCACACGTGTTACATGTGTTTAAGCGCTCTAATTGTAAACCGATCAGTTTTATCAGCTGAATAACCCTTTTTTATTTAGGCCTCTTAATCCAGGTCCGCTTTCCCCTTGTGATATCCTCATTGTACAGGTAGACCACGGCAGCCCCTAAAGGTGGTATCTCACCGGGCTGGGGACTAGTTAGCGACCAGTTGGCGACTCAGCCTCCGCTGGTCGCGGAGACGTCTCCGCGACGTCGCCGCGACGTCTACTGGAGACTAGCCGGGTCTCCGGGGAGTAGCGGGAAAATCAAACATGTTCGATTTTTTTGAGACTTTTTCAGTCTCCAGCAGTCTCCGGCGATGTCGCGGCGACTTTCGGGCGAATTGTTTGTCACCATGGATACGTCGCGGAGACGTCTCCGAGACGTCGCCTTGGTGAGATTGCAAACCATTTTCGGGTCTCCCGAGTCGCCGCGACTACCGCGACTGATCAGTCGCGGAATGCAGTCGCGGCGACGTCTCCGCCGGTGAGATACGCACTTTAGTCCAGGGGTGGGAACGACCCGGGATCACTGACCCAATTTTACAAATCCTCTGTCAATTCGCTGACATTGTGTGTAGTGTTCTCTTTATATTATTCATGTTTAAACACTATACCCTATGATTCAGTCCCGGGTCGTTCACCGCGTCCTACTTATTTCTCATGTACGTTCTATTTGTAAATGAATTAGCATCTTTCAAGTTATGCAGCTAAATCCGTGTTGTCCGTGTTTCCTACGGAGACCTCTCCCGTGTTCCTTTCTTGTAAATGTTCATGTGTGTTCCTTCAATTCTGTCTACATGTAGGTATTCCATCACTGTTTTCTGAAGGCTCAGTCACACCGCAAGACCGAACCCAGACCGACACCAAACCGAACTAAATTACAAATTTCCGCTTATCGGGCTCCGACAAGAGACCGAACTGGGGCTAGCAGTCACACCAAAATCATTCGGTCTTCTATTCATCGCGTGAATTCGGTTTGCATTCGGCCGAATCAAGACCGATACGACACCGATAATATTTGAATGGACTCCGACATGAAACCGACAATTCCGAACTCACATGGAACGCAGCCCGAATTCATCCCACTGGTTTAAATATGACACTTGGGTCTGAACGAGAATTATTTCTGATATCAGTTTCATGTTCTATTTCCCAACTCAATATTACTAAAATGATTGTGTGCGAATTTTGTTCCGATTTATGTTTCATTATAATTATTGTATTTGTCAAAGTACGGGATGAAGTAATCCTGAACTTAAATGAAACAATATACTGTATATATATATTTTTTATTTTCATTTTCATTTATTTTGCAACTTTCATCAAAACATAACATAAATACAAAACAATTATGTAACAACATATAATACAAAACATAAATATCGCAATTGTGCTTAATTACATTAACCAATTGTATACAAAATAAGTAAATAGAGATTAATAAACTATAATATAGGTTTTCCCTGCCAATTTCCAACATTACGCGCCCAAATTCTTTTATGTGCATTCAATTTCGTGCAATTGCCGTGGAGGAGTCGCTTTGGTCATTCAAATTCATATTCCGAGCATGCATATTCGTATATGGGCACTTAAATGTCAAATCGCGAACTTCAAATTCGCAAATGGGCATTCGATTTCATCAATGGGCGCTATTTTCAACAAATGCGCATTCAATTTGGTACGGCAAGCTGGCAATCGCTCGTTTGTGCATTCAATTTCGTTAATGGGTGACCAATTTCCAGAAAAGTTCATTCGAATTAAGTTACTCAAACAACATCCATACGTACTCACATATAAACATATTTTCATGCATGTACAACCATATACATACGCATACACATACAAACAAACACATACATGACATACGATGACTTTGATTTATCTTTTTATATCATCATCACCGTTTTTTTCCTTACATAGTCTCGACCATTTCATCGTGTTATATCTTTCCTTTGTCAGATATACTTGTCGACATTTAATCTTCACTTTTCGATATTCATCAGTCACATTTTGTTTAGATCTGTTTGTCAATGTTCAATAATTTTATATTCATTTCACAATTCACAATGTGCTTTATTTTTGTTTTACCTCTATTCGTTCATCATGTCTGTACTTTATCATCATGTGATATTTAGTTCATCCTTATGATCTTTATTTCATAACATTTTCTTCTGTGTCATCATCTGATCTTTATTTTATCATTATCTTTTTTCATAATCTGTACCATCTTTATTTCCATCATGTTTGGTTTATTGATTGCCCATGCACGAAATAACTGTACCATATACCATGATGTTACACATCCATGACATTTCCACTGTATGTTTAATTTGAATGAAATTATAATGAACTTGTTTGCCCATGCGCGAATTTGAATGACCGTAATGAGACCGGAGACTGCTAGAGATGAATTTGAATGACCATTAACGAAAATGAGCGCCCATCGCTTACATTGGAATGACGCAAGTGTGAAATTGGTTGCTCCGTTACTTAATATGAATGACTAAAAACGAATTTGAATGACGATGTGTCGATCCAAACGCGGATTTGGTGAAATTGAATGCTGCTGATATGAAATTGCATGAGAAAATAGCGAAATTGACCGGGAAAACCTATAGTATATAGTAGTAGGAGAGTTGCATGGGAAGTCACAATAAGCTGCAAGCTTGATGGCGTGACATCCCAAAGAAAAATGAATGTAAGCTTGAATTATGTATACAAACTATGAGATATGGGATAGAGAGAAAGAAAGAAAGAAATGAGAAGGAATGGGTGCAAGTGCAAATCATTAATTTACACGCTAGCCTTTGAAAACCATATGCTAATATCTATAAAATATTAATGATATCTAACAAATTACTCATTGAATTATAAAAAATA
Organism: Echinarachnius parma; assembly: GCA_037951105.1. Taxonomy (NCBI): domain Eukaryota; kingdom Metazoa; phylum Echinodermata; class Echinoidea; order Clypeasteroida; family Echinarachniidae; genus Echinarachnius; species Echinarachnius parma. The sequence goes on along the minus strand of JBAMJV010004154.1, from coordinate 85,114 downwards.
TCATTGAATTACAAAAACGCAAGTTCACTGCCATTATAACATTATACAGGGAATTAAATATATATATATATAAATGAATTTAACTTAAAAAGTCCTCGTCGATGAAATAAATATTTAAAAAGTCAATAAAATAAACTCGGAAACACGCTAGAATTCCTTGGTTAAGTCTTTATTCAATTACTTTCGACCGGTTTCTTTCTCTTCAAAAAAGAAAGGAATTCTAGTGTGTTTCCGAGTTTATTTTATTGACTTTTTTATATATATATACATATATACAAGGGAAAAGTGAACTAATACATACAGCTTCGATTTCTTCCAATATATAAATAATTGCAAAGAATAATCATAAATGATTGAGAAGGAAGAATAAAAGTAGGCGTAGCTTAATGCGGCGTTCCCACTGTCGTGCGATCCGTTACGAACACCACGATTGGCCATTTGTAACTGATCGTGGAACTTCTCTGAAATTTCAGGTTTAGATACGAGGTGATGCGAGTCGATACGTTCTGGTGCGATCTGGTGCGCTTGGATGCGATATGGTCACGATTGGTCAATTTCAGGTGACACGATCTGTCACGATCTGGTCTCCCGTTCAGATACGATCATATACGTTCTGATAGGATTGTCCCGATTGAGTCCACGATTGGGTCTCGATGTGACACGATCATCACGATCGGGGTCCCCGATTTGGGACGATCGGGTACGTGCAGATACGTTCTGGTACCTTCCGATACGTTCATCACGAAACGATGCGCTCTGTTGCGATAGGATACGATTGTGTCGCGATGTCTTTCACGATGAGGATCGAGAGTGATCACGATTTGAGCTACGATTGGACTCCGACGGATATATATACAGCCCGACTGACCATGGACTTAATTGTTTCTTGAACAATTCTACAGAGTGAATACTACAACCCACAATTATTGATGATGGCAGAAGTTGAGGATGATGACAACGTGACATTTGCAGTATAGTAATACTGCAAATGTCACGTTGTCATCATCCACAACACTGCAAATGTCACGTTGTCATCATCCTCAACACTGCAAATGTCACGTTGTCATCATCCTCAACTTCTGCCATGCTTACATTATCGTCTGCTTACATTATCGCTAGAGAGGAAGAAGACGAGCTGCAGCCAGACCCGCCACAACCCAACCACAAAGGGCCAAGAGAGCTGCAGTTAGGCAGTGCTGATTGCGACCATGTCTCACAGAGGAGAGGAGAGGAGACAACAGCTTGGCCAGTTCTCCAGCCTCATAGACACCCAACTGAGGCTGGAAGATCCAGTAGCGTTCCAAAAATACACCAGATTAACACCACAGCTCTTCGGTGAAGTCTCGGTGAAGTTCCAGACAACCCCTCTCACCTGGACTGACTGGCAGTGACATTGAGTCACCTTGTCACTGGAAACAACTATCGGTCCCTTGCGTATGCCCTCAGGTGTGAAGTGTCCAGCATCTCATAGATAGTTCCAGAAGTGTGCCAGACAATTGTGCAAGCGTACAAAGATGATGTGTCTGCTAAGAGCAGAGATGGAACATCCCCCACGCCATTTGAGCCCTGGATGGCAAACACATTGCAATCAAGAAGCCACACCACACTGGCAGTCTGTACTACAATTACCAAGGCATTTTCTGATACCAATCCTACCGATGGTGGATGCAGATTGCAAGTTTGTGTGGATCGAGCTTGGTAGAAAATGACACATGTCGGATGCTCATATATTTGGTGACTCTGAGCTGTTCAACAGCCTGGAAGAGGAAACCCTATGACCCCCCCCCCCCCCCCCCCCCCCTCCCCCCTGCCCTCTGACTGCAAGCCCTGATGACCACCAAGACATGTCCTTCTCCATCCTGGGGGATGACGCCTTCGCACTAAGGAACTTTACTTCATGACGCCATGCGGCACTTGTTGCTACTGCTGCAAAGGAGGCCACATTTCTGGCATCCTCCGTCTCAGTGTGAGGGATCAAAAAGGAGAACTTATCCTACACCCACTTCTCGGTGCTGTTCATGTCAGTAATGACATCTCCTCTTGACCCACTCTTCTTGGCGCGTTTCTTCAGCCGGCCTATCATGGTCCTCAGGCTTGTGTATCATGTTTTAAGTTGCGCCACAGTAGTGTCTATCGTGGCAGCCCAGAGATCCCCCTTCTGGGTGACATCTTTGAAACCCGCAAGGAGTTTGCTGTAGAGAACCTCATTTTTCATGAGGAACTCGATGATCTCCTCTTTTTGCTTTTCAGTCAGTGAAGTCAGGTACTGTTTTTTTCTCTCTTTGCTTTCTGGTTAGGGGTGGTCTCCTCATTCTCCTCTGGTGCTGCCTCTGGCTGGACTGGTTCAGGCTCAGGGGGTGTGATAGTCTGGTCCTTTCCCTTCTTGCGTCTTTTACACTTGGGTGGCATCTCTTAAAGGCTTCAAAATTACAAGCAAGTGCAAGTTGACAGTGGCGATGTGCTCGCATTCATTCTTGTCCGGTATATATGGGCGCGAAATCTCATAACAGATCGTGAACGTACGTGGAAAGCGTGACTAATCGTATCTACTCGCATTTACTCCTAACTACCTTTATCAACTCGTATCTGCTCGTGAGTCATTCGTGTTAGGTCGTGAACAATGGTACCCGACAGAGCGCCATAGATCGTAACAGATCGTGGGAGATCGCATCACATCTTAACAGAGCGTGGTGTCCAAGGTTGATCCCGATCATCACGATTTGGAAGCACGATTAGATGCGCTTTGTTACGATCCAATACGATCCAATACGATCCGATGCGATGATAACGATTGATAATTAATCGTGTTGATCGTAGAATTTTTTTGAACCGTTCCAAAAATTTCCTACTACCATCACGATTGCCACGACTGACCTTACGATCTGATAATGTCTGATACGATCACCACAATTACTTCACGATCAGATACGAATGGCCAATCGTGGTGATCGTAACTAATCGCACGACAGTGGGAACGCCGCATAATAAGCAATGTTCCTCCTTGTAATCCTCCAAATGAAAAAAGGCACTGGTCGAAAAATTGGTCTCCGCCAGGACTCGAACCTGGGTCTCCAGGTTCGAGTCCTATATATATATATTTTTTGTTGTTGTTATATTGATTTAACGTGATATCTTTTATCCTTCTTTTGAATAAATTTAGAAAGGTTATTTGTTTTATAAATTCAGCCAAAGTATTCCATATATCAGGCCCATGTGTATTGTATATGTATTGTACCTGGAGGAAGCTGGCTATATGATGTATGTTGCTTATTTTGAAAGTGAAATTATGGAATATTTCACTGAATATTATAATGATAGAAATAAACAAGACTGGTCATTAAACAGCAGTAATGTTTTATATGAATAGTGCTTGTATATGTTTTTGCTTGTGTCTACTTAACTTCCAGACTCATGAATTACTTAAAAAGGATCTAGTAACATTGTCCACAAACTTCCGAGTGTTTCTCACATGCCTCGTTGTATTCATATCACCAATTTAAGAACAGGTTTTGGTTTTCAAAACGCCTATGTTTTTATGAAAATATGTATGCTTGAAGTGTTTAAATTTCGAAAGTCTCTATTGGATAATTCAAACTGTGAATGACGTTGGTGTAATGAGTAGGGGAGTTGCAAGTTGCAATGCGCACATTACTCGGTCACATGGCCTGTCATTACCTCGGAATGTTCACACATAATTCATATCAGCTGATCAGTGAACATATCAGATCACACAATATTTCATCAACCTTCCATAAGTTTGTACACACGCTAACACAGTTACTAGATCCCGTCAATGATTACATGCTCCAAGGAAGTTTCCTGTTATGTTTTGTTTCAATTGTTCATTCTTAAAAGTAATCATGAATATACATAACGTAATAGTTGTATACGAGGTGCACTCATAAAATAAAAATGGTATATTTCATGGAAATCAATTATAAATATCTTTCAGCTTAACAGACTACTTACATTATGGGATGGTGGTCTGTATACACAATAGTTTCCGAAGTATTTTAACAGAATATGGGGGAAGGGGTATAGCAGGGGCGAAGGGGTGTTGGGGGGGGGGGGGGGGGGGTCACCCCCACAATTATCGACTCTCTAACATGGCACTTACAAATAAACATACGCTGTTGCCGAAAGTTTGTGGATCGATACATAATATTGCTTTTAGTTTTTGTCTAAACAAATTTATTGACTATAATTATATTCATAGCATAGCTCAAAGCAATAGAGGATATATTTTTTCCAGAAAACTTTTAGCTAAATATGCCCAAGATATCTACCCTCTTCCAAATACCAGATGTGCTCAAGTGGGTAAATATCGCATCGCTCGAGGGCTAATTCGGTCTTGATTCGGTTTGGTATCGGTGTAGTTGCGGGCATCATTCGGGTAGAACATTTTCATTCTTTTTTTCTTGCGGTTTCAGTTCGGCCGAATCCAAATGGCATCAGAACCGAACCCAGCCCGAATTTTCACCCCGACACCAGATGGAATCCACTCCGAATCCTCCCCGCATTCCCCCGAACCGTCCCCGACACGACCCCGACACGTCCCCGCAAGCACCCCGATAATTTGTCGGAGTGGGTTCTTTCAAGCACGCTCGAAAGAACCCACTCCAACAAATTCGGAGTCCGAACTGGACCTCGACAAGAGACTAACAATTCCGATACCACTTCGACACCAAACCGCTAGCACCCCGAACGTCCCCGCAACGTCCCCGAATACGTGCCTTCGCAGTTGTTGCGATTGCAAGATCACGTGACCAAAATTCTAGTACGGCCGGATTGCCAAACGACGTAGCAGCCGCCGCTTTGTGTATAATGTCAATGGACTCTTTACTTCCTGGCATGACACCCGAAACTAAATGAAGATATTTATTCATGAATATCAACTCTATAACACTGTCATTGCCTAACATATATCGAGAACAATATACATTTTCAGATAATTCAAGGAATACGATCGTTTGTTTAAAATTCAAGGATACAACTCGATTTTGATTGACAAAAATTACTCTCCTTTCTTCCTGCCGCGCCGTACATTGCACTCAAACATATGCAATTGTTTCGTGTTTCGTATTTCATGCAGAACGAAATCAAGAACCCGATCAAACCAAAATTTAACTACTTAGTATTCATTTCTGACAAACTTGATATGATTTCCCCTTAGTATGGAATATCTAAAATACATTTCAATGCTTTTCCATACAAAGACAATTCTTACCCTTCATTTGAGACTGTGTTTGTTGCAGTTTCCCGAGCGAAACATACATAGCACGGCCCGGGTGCGGCCCGGGTACAATGCAGACAGTTCTTGAACTGCATGCAGCTTGATTGCATGCAATGCAGTGCGCCGCCAGCCGTGTGATTATAAGTGGCATTCGAGTTTCGAAATATGTTCATTCAAATTGTGGATTGTTATTACCCCTCCCCTGGAGTGATTGGTCCTTGGGTGGGCAAACACAGTAACTAAGTTTATAATCACAGTCCCCTGATTATTATCTATTTATCTCTCAATCGACTATTGGTAACCAAACACTCTCCTCATCTACCGACCCCCGTTCCCACGAATTATTTGCCTAATTCACCACGCTGACCAACGATAATATTACCGTTACGCAACACCATATGTTCTATGTTTATGCCATTATAGACTACCAACTGTCTTTTGGTATCCCTTATTATCTTATGGTTTTGGTTAGCAGGAGGGAAGCCACACCCCCTAACTGTTGACACCCCTTTGTGCTTGCCCCTTGATATTCACGCCCCCTTTTACCCCCATCTGATAATGTTGTGTGCTATAGAGCTACTGAGTAGGGATGCGAGATATAATGTTGTGTTGTAGAGTAACTAGGACATTCTGTTTCTGGGCTTTGTGATGACTAGAGATCATTCCAGGTCTGGAGTTCGGACGAGTTGCACTAGATTTTCTGACTCTGGATTCGAGATGATGTTTCTCGATATACATGTTCTATACAGGGTGTCTCAGAAAGAATGCAACACCTAGGATCGTTAATTTTATCAACATCAACGACCAAATGTCATTTTTTCCCCAACAAAATGATACCATAAGCATTGATTTTGGGTAAGGCGTTTGGATCCTAGGGCCATTTTTCTGAGGCAATGTCGTTTCCTAAATTTGCTGCTTTTTCGTCTCCAGCGATCCTCTCAACACTGGGACATTCTCGCCCCAAGGCCTCCCATAGAAAAAGAAACACATGACTGCTCTCCCTTTGATAAAGAAGACAATGTTGCATAATCAAGTACCTCGGTACGGTATGGCTCACATTGCCTTCCTTATCAAAGGGAGAGCAGTCATGCGTTTCTTATGTCTATGGGAGGCCGTGGGGCGAGAATGTCTCAGTGTTCAGAGGATCGCCGGAGACGAAAAAGTAGCAAATTTATGAAACGACATTGCCTCAGAAAAATGGCCCTAGGATCCAAACGCCTTACCCAAAATCAATGCTTATGGTATCATCTTGTTGGAAAAAGAATGTTCTACCCAATCAAATACAGTCACACGTCTCTGTGCCTCTCCCATTTGATAAAAAGTACAATTGCCGTAGCTGAACGCGTCCAGCCAGCGCGCGTGGGAAAACTTCCCGACCCGACTGAACTTTGAGCCGAGCGCGCGCAAATTTCATGAATTCTGTACAGTCTGTAAACATACAAGCCCGTAACCAGGGGGGGGGGGGGGGGGGGTCGGGGGTTCGATCGAACCCCCTAAATTTTTCAAAGGTAAAAAAAGGGGGGAAGAAAAGAGAGAAAAGAGGAGAGAAAAGAGGAGAGGAGAAGTGAAGTGAAGTGAAGTGAAGTGAAGTGAAGTGAAGTGAAGTGAAGTGAAGTGAAGTGAAGTGAAGTGATGAAGAGAAGAGAAGTGAAGAGAAGAGAAGAGAAGAGAAGAGAAGTGAAGAGAAGGAAGAGAAGAGAAGAGAAGAGAAGAGAAGAGAAGAGAAGAGAAGAGAAGAGAAGAGAAGAGAAGAGAAGAGAAGAGAAGAGAAGAGAAGAGAAAAGAAGAGAAGAGAAGAGAAGAGAAGAGAAGAGAAGAGAAGAGAAGAGAAGAGAAGAGAAGAGAAGAGAAGGAGATCCGGTTTTAAAGCCCTTTAGAGGATCCCCCACCACACACACCCTAGCCTTTTAACAAGGCGATCGCGTCTAAATGGCTGCGCTGCAGGAACGACTGAACGCGTGGTGGAGACTATCCGGCGAGTGGCGAAGCCACGAGCGCCTTTTCGCAAGTACTTTGGCCCGGATGGCTCATGAGTATTCATAGGCTTGATTTAATGAATTATGCATAGATTGTATGCAGATCTATATTTGGGTCTCTTTATCTCTCCCATTGAATATAATTATTGAACAGTCACACGTTTTTTTGCCTCTCCCATTTAATATACACAGTCACACGTCTTTGTGCCTATCCCATTTAATATACACAGTCACACGTCTCTGTGCCTCTCCCATTTAATATACACAGTCACACGTCTGTTTGCCTCTCCCATTTAATATACAGTCACACGTCTCTGTGCCTCTCCCAGTTAATATACACAGTCACACGTGTGTTTGCCTCTCCAATTTAAATACGTTAGCTAGCGTGCATTGCAGGTACATAGGCGTCCCTGTGTGTGAGTGTGTGTCTGTGTATATGGTGTACGTGTGGCTTAGGGCCCATTGAAGTTTACCACTGCACTACTGTATGTGCGTTGCATTGCATTGACGTGTCTTTGTGTGGCATACTAGTATGTACGTTGCGTTGGGAAAAAATGCATATTAATGCATGAGTACGTGATAACCCGGCTTCCTGATTGGGTGCTACCTGTAGGTTAGCAGAATTCAATAGGTAACAAAAGAAGTTCACTGGAGAGCAATCCATTTGCGAAAAGACTGTCTCGGCAAGAGAGTGTGCATGTTAGTCGCGTTGTCCAGTCGTTCCGTGCATTCAACTCAGCTCAGACGAGACAGGATTGTCAAAAGGCTACACACACCCCCACCCACACCCCGATGTTAAAACAGCTTAAAAACGGGGTCGTCCAATCCCCACTCGCCAACCATCTATTAACGTTGGGTAACAGGGGCGAGATTACTCGTTTAAGTGGGAGCTGGTACCGGTAAGAAAAAAACTTTTCGAAGCCGAGACCGAGTACTTTCAACATTTTCGAGACCGAGACCAAGTACTTTCAAAATTCGAACTCTTACATAGAATATAACGTTCGAAAGAAAATTTAGTTAAGTGGAAAATATTGAATGAAAATAAATGTGATGTTTGTAATTGTGTTAGTAAAACATTACACATGTTACTACACTGTAAAGCAGTTAAAATTCTTTGGAAGATAATAGAAAATATGATTTTTCATATGTATACAATAATAGTCTGTATTGATGAAAAGGTTATTATAATTGGTGTGCAAAATTTTGAAAATGAAAATTGGTGTATAAATTTCATTATTAGTATTACTGAGTTTGTCATTTATAGAAATTATATTACATTTATGAATAATATGACAAACAATTATGTTAAAACCAGACTATGGAAAGAGGTAAAGATAGAATTTAAAAACTATTTGAATTGTTCTTACTTTCGAAACAATTTAAAGGGATAGTTGAGTTTTGGTAGAGAGGGCGCTATATACAATTATTTTTTGTGACATAATGAAAAACTGTGTGTAAAATTTGAAAAAGCACAATATTTTAATGACAGAATAAACTTTATTTGATCAAAATCGGTTCGGAAACGGCTGAAATATCCATAAACATAGCCATTTGTAATTTTTCAATTTCAATTTCATTTATTCCGTTCGTCATATAAAAACACACATACTTATAACATTGATATTTACAGATAAGTAAAGAACATACAAATAACAAAGAAAGATAAACACAAAATACAATAATATATACGAATGAGGAAACCGGCAAGAAAGGACATTTAAGTCTTATATGGTGCTGGTCCCAATATGATACAATAAATAATGTTACCCTTACCAGCCGTTAACAATTTTTAAAAAATGCTTCCTCTTTTAAAAAAGTTACAAAATAGGTATTTAAATAGTTGTTGGTTAATAAATCTGGGGCCCCACACTTATTCGATAATTTTGAACCAGCCGTTAACAATTTTTTAAAAATGCTTCCTCTTTTAAAAAAGTAAAAAAATAGGTATTTAAATAGTTGTTGGTTATTTCTCTATCTAATCACTATTTCAACAAAACATCACATGCACAATATTTTATTCAAAATGGTTTAAACCGATGAGTGTTTAGAGAGCGCCCTCTTACGTGTTAACGGCTCTTTTTTTAATGATAACATGATCTTTACTACGTCATTTGTAATTTTGTGTTCCTTTCTAGTTATTACTATTAGTTTGTAATGTAATGATGCAGGTTTTGGTTATTAAAATTCAGTTTCACCAAAACTGTACTCTCCTTACCAGCACTCAACTGTCCCTTTAAGAAATGTAAAAGGAATATGTCAATTATGAGAACACTTTTAGTTTATAATTGTATTAATTTGTAAATATTGTATTCTGAAATAAAGTTCCTCGGAAGAAGTAAAAGAAAAAAATACGTGTCGGTGAATGGATACTGCAGTTTTTTAGTCTACATTGGAGACGTTCACGAGAACACATATTAATTATTTATGACTTTCATTTTGTTGCATGGCTGCATCTTATGATATAGTTACCTAAATGTGAGCAAGCTTAGGAGGGGAGAGGCATAGACGCCGGAAGTGGGAGGAGCGGGCAGGGGGGCGGCCGCCCCCCAATTCAAAAAGTGAGGGGGGGGGGGGCAAAACGCAATTTAAAAAAATATTTTTAAAAAGAATGGGAAAGACACAATCAAATGTATGAGCTAACGTTCAAAAACTAGTATATACATCCATTTTCAATTTTCGCTGCGCGCTTCGCGCGCAAACAGATTATCTCAGTTTGTTGTAAACAAACTAATGAGAGCATAGACATTTTATTCTGTTTTTGTTTAACTCGGATTCTAAATTTCCTTGGCATAAAGTGTGGCATAAAGTGCTCCAAATTGCCCCATTTCAAGTATATAAATGCAAAATCTTCCCCGTGAGGGGGATACCCCCTCCTAAACCCTCCCCCTCTGGCTCTGCCAATGCCCTCGGTCGCTTCGCTCCCTCGGGATTCATTATTGGCTGTAGGCCATGTTGTTGAATCATACATGCGCCATATGGTTTAGTTGGAACTGTGTATGACACTAAATACAATGTTTATGTGTGAGTTTGAGTGCATATTTATTAGTGCGTCAATTATTTGTTTTCTTCGTGAAAAATATATCAAATCATAACACGCTTTCACAGATACAGTTAATCTTAAGCCCTAATTTCCTCTTTAGGTATGCACCAGATTGCACCATTTCAATTATATAAATGCAAAATCTTCCCCCACCCCCTCCCAAACTCTCCCTCTCTGCCTCTGTCCCAGCCCTCAGGCGCTTCGCTCCCTCGGGACTATTTATTGGCTGTGTGTTGTCATACATAATGTTGCATAATTATGGTTTATGTTGTTGTGTGTGTGCTTTCGGGTACATATTTATTAGTGTGTCAATTATTAATTTTTGTTTTCTACGTGAAAAATATTTTAAAACTTTCTGGTCGATCAAATCATATCACGCTTTCCCAAATACAGCCGAATTTCCTATCTAGGTATGCACCAGATTGCACAATTTCAAGTCCAAAAATGCAAAAGCTCCCTACCGTGGGAGGGGGGACACCCCCCTCCCACACCCTCCCCCCGCTCAGTCGCTTCGCTCTCTCTCAAATCTGGCTCAAAGTTGGCAACCCTGAGTTTGGTTGGGAATGAGCCCCTACACACACAAATTGTGAGCCCCCTTGGGGTTATGCCCCCCCCCCCCCCCCCCAATCCAAAACTGCTTCCAGCGCCTGGGGAGAGGTGCCTTAGTTTGTATCTATACTCTTAATAATCTCATATAGGCCCTTTATCTTTTAATGAGGCTGACGTGGGACATGAGTCCCGGATCCCGAAGTGAGAGTAGTTTGGACTTTCCAATTGATTGAAAAAATAAATAAATACCTGATTGTTAAAAGTATGCCTATTTCAACAGTTTTATTAAGGCGCGAAACGATTCGCATTAAATTGCACTTTGTTTAAATCAAAATAGACCAGAACGTATTTCTGAATTTTACAATTATTTGCGCCTAGGCAGAAAATAATTGAGTCTTCAAGGCCTTTCAACAAATTTTGCAACAAAACTTGCCTGAAAAAAATAGAAAAAAACTATGCAACATAGGGCGTTTTAGGGTCTTAAAAAGCATGAAAACCCAGGGGCTTCAAGGGACTCTGCCCACTAAACCCCCGCCGGGGCGTTGCCCCTGGACCCTACCAGGGGACCTTAGACCCCTAGCCGCTTAAAAACGAACCCCCTAATTGAAAACTCTGTTTACGGGCCTGATATACACGGGTGCGGATATCATCAAACGGATGATTATTACTGCGACAAATCTACGGCAGGCCATCAGTATCCGGTGATAAAATATGAAATCAATATTCGTTTTTTCACTAGGTAAACAATGCTCGTTTTCTTTCAAACTTTCACAAATCTTTCAATTGTATTTTACAATGATATTGATATAGGATTGAAGTCTCAAATGTCACTTTGTGCAATATATGACAATTTACAGGGATCACTTTAAGATTTACAGAAATAAATGCATAAATTCGCTTACGTTAAAGGCTCTGGCGAAAAGTTTGAAAAATTCGGCCGGAAATCGATTTGAGATCACCAACTTTCATCAGATCTATTTTGAAACTGGCTCAATAAGACTTTTTCAAACAGATATGAAAGTACAGAATGTTGCCAAATGCTTGATTTACCAGAATATACCTACCAAAACTTTCAAAAAAATGAATTGACAGAAATAAAAGGATACAAATTATAGCGCAACATATTTCAATGTGTATTTTTTCAATGCATTCATTCTTAAATTTGAGCCATTTTGAAGCCTTTTTATTTTCCAAAATATTGCAAAATGAAAAAAAAAATAATCAGCAATTACATTTGGGTAATACATCTGCTTATATGATATTTACATTCATTTGGGTATGGCTGAAATAACCGAATCTATAAATGAACTTTGCTAATTATGAAAATTATGAAAGTTATACACATTTAAATAATTAGATAGTCATAAACGTCTTTATGCATCAATGTGGGTAGGTGATCCGTTACTAATTGAGATACGCATATGGTATGTATAAGCAGTGGAGTACCCAGGATTTTTTTAAGGTGGGGGGGGGGGGGGTTTGGCTCAGAAAAAATGTCTGTCAGCGTCAGCGGGGAGGGGAAGTAATCGTAGAAAAATTTTGAAGCCGAGGCCAAGTATCTTCAAAATTTTTGAGACCGAGACCGCGGATTTTCGAGACCGAGACCAGGTCCGGTCCACAATTTACGAGGCCGAGACCCATATTTGTTGACAACTTCGAGGTCGAGACCACGGATTTTGATATTTTTGAGGCCGAGACCCCGGTTTTTCAACATTTTCGAGGGCCGAGACCACGCTTTTTCGCACTTTTCGAGGCCGAGACCATCAAAAATGACAGTCGAGACCGCTAAAATTTGGTCTCGAGACCAGTTAAAATTTGAAAAGGGGGTGTTCAAACCCCCCAGAACAGTAATTTTTTTGGTCAAAGGGAGGGGGGGGGGGGGGGGTTTGAACCCCCCCCCCCCCTGGGTACGCCTATGACCCTTTTGTATTCTTCTCTTACCATAAGCTAAACAACACGATAAAATAATTGTTTATGTTTTGTATTGTTTATTAATCTAAATAGTTGGTGTAATTGTATATGATCGTCATAGTCATATCAAATGGAAATCAAGTATGTAAAGATCTTAAAGGGAAAGGCCAGTAGTGGGAAATAGCTTTATTGGTCAAACTAATTGATTATTATTATTGAAATAACATAAAAAGGAGATGTGTGGAAAAATATGAACCGTACTATCGTCAAATGCAGAAAAAAAAGTAAAAACGTTTATGAAAGCCGCTGATGACATTGAGCAGTGGCGTAGACAGGTTCTTACACCTGGGGGGAGGGGGGGGGGGGGGGGTGATTTGCCGTTCATCGGACCAAGACCAATTTGTTCACGGCCGAGACCACCTGCCGAAATATTTCGAGACCAAGACAATTGCTTTAAAGTCCTCTCAGTGGAGGGGGGGGGGGGGGGGGGGGTAGATGTTAAGATGTTAAGATCGTGACCAGGCGGGCCGGAAGCAGTTTTGGATTTGGGGGGGGGGGGGGGGCAAAACCTATGGGGGCTTAGATTGGATATGAAACGTTCATGGGACACGACGGGTTATGTGTCATGCGGGCAATTTGAGTCGCGGGAGAGGGAGGGGGGGGGGGGGGGGGGTCAACGGCGAAGCTACTGTATATTAGCAAGTACACGAACATGGTGTACTGTATCTAATTTAATAAAAGCGGAACAAATTATGGACTCTATAAAATATGGGGGATAATATTGAATAACTTTCCATGGGTACTAAACCATTATGATTTTGTTATACATTGGCCCGATATCGTTGGACGGGACCCTAATGCGTCGGGGCCCCGTCCAACGACGGGTTGTGGGGCGGGATTGAGTCGCCCGTGTTTATTTTGTCTTATACTATTTAAATTATGACTGGGAATAGTAAAGATTTAAAGTATCGTTATGTCATCATCGCCTTTCTCTCACAAAAACCCGCGGATTTACGCGGGTACAGCTAGTGAAATATTATTATGACTACGATTTGCAGGATTTTGCCTGAATGTATATACTTTGGCATGAAATGATCAGGGATCTTGTGTGACCTTCCAACCCGCCTTCAAAATTGTATTGACAGCGTATAAAGGCTTTAAAGCATAACGGACTCGTGTGGATTTGTATAATGTTCCTTCACGGAAAGTGGTGTATATTTCAGTGTATGATATCACACATGTATTGGTACGTTATGCTGCGATCGAATGTCGGAAGTTACCACAATTACATGGTGGTTTTCCCCAGTGGCGTAGACAGGTTCTAACACCTGGGGGGGGGGGGGATGATTTGCCGTTCACCTGACCAAGACCAATTTTTTCGCGCCCGAGACCGCCTGCCAAAAATGTTCAAGACCAAGTAAATTACTTGAAAGTCCTCTCAGTGGGGAGGGGGGGGGGGGGGGGGGTTAGATGTTAAGATGGTCGTGACCAGGCGAGTCGGAAGCAGTTTTGGATTAGAGGGGCAAAACTTATGGGGGCTCACGATTTTGTGTGTGTAGGGGCTCATGCCCAACCACACTCACAGTGCTGCCAACTTTGAGCCAGATGTGGGAGTGAGACATTGCAAGGAGCGAAGTGACTGAGCGGGGGGAGGGTGTGGGGGAGGGTGTGGGGGAGGGTGTCCCCCCTCCCACGGTAGGAAGCTTTTGCATTTTTGGACTTGAAATTGTGAAATCTGGTGCTTACCTAGATAGGAAATTCGGGCTTAACATTGACTGTATCTGGGAAAGCGCGTTATGATTTAATCGACCAGAAATGTTAAATATATGTTCACGAAGAAAACAAATAATTGACACTAATGAATATGCACCCCAACACAAACACAAATATTGTATTTATATTTAGCGTCATACACAGTTCCAACATCACCATATGCCATATTATGTATGATCCAACAACTTAGCCTGTTGCCAAGAATGAGTCCCGAGGGGCGAAGCTACCGAGTGCTGGGGCAGAGCCAAATAGGGAGGGTTTGAGAGTGGGTATCCCCCTTCCACGGAGAAGATTTTGCATTTATATAATACTTGAAATGGTGCAATTTGGTGCACGTCACACAAGCAGCCAGAGCAATGCCAGCCTACACTGGAACTACGTGGCCCGGTAAACAGAAAAAAAGTACCGGTACTCACCCCAGACCATACGCAAGTTACACAACAAACTGAGATAATCTGTACGCGCGCGAAGCGCGCAGCGAAAATTGAAAGTTGATGACAAATTACTTAGCTCAGTCTTAGTCTTCGCTCATACAACTAATTTTTCTTTCCCACTCGTATACAGATACACACACAAAAAATAAATCCTTCCCTAAAACCTGGGGGGGATGATTGTACATGTCATCCCCCCACCTTGCGAGGTGGGGGGGGGGGGGGATTTCCCAGGTCGAAAAAACAGTTGAAACCAGTTGAAACCAGTTGGAAATTCAACTGTTTTTTTTTACTGGTTTTAACTGTCATCAAACGGTAGCAGTTAAAATTCCCGGTTCCCAGTAAACATAAATGGACAGATGCATCAGACCTGAAGAAATACCAGTTGAAACCAATTCAAAATACCAGTTGAAACCAACTACTTTAACGGGTCCTCATGTACTGGTTAATCCCACTACTGGTTTCTGAATGGTTTCAACTGGGTTTCTTACTGGTCAGCCTAACTGAGTTCTTACTGGATTCGTACTGGTTGTTCCAGTTGATTCCAGTTGATTCTAGTTGATTCCAGTGTACCAATTTCCACATTGAAACCAGTTGGTATCAACTGGTACCAGTTGGCAACTTATTTTCAACTGTTTTTTCGACCTGGGTTAATATAGCTCATTTGTCATTTGGTTGCCTTTTATTCATAAGCACTGTATACGAAATTTCACGTCCGTGTATGACACATCACGGTGTAACGATGTGTGACACAATAACCGAAGATGCAATATGCTCAAACTAGTACCATACGATGCCCAGAACTCCAAGGAAGACCTCCGTGAAACAACAAGCTTGTATCACCATACATTGTGATGAAATTGCGCAAAATTTGTGACTGTGTCTTCATGACCCCTAAGGCTGATACACACTATTTAGCTGCATTAGGGGTGTTTCCAGTAGCTTATTGGCGGGGTAGGCCACATAGGTTGTGTTCCTAGAAGGTCCTAGAAACCATTTCTGGTGGCCAACCTTTTACAGCAGCCCATGTCTGAAAACCCCCTTTTGCCCTAATAATAAGGCAATCAAGTAAGGTCCATGCATGTTGGTTCTTGTTAAGCCCATTAGTTTTAAATATTCAGAAAACTAATTTTGGGGGAAAATAATATTATTAAACACGGTTGAAAGCGTCTATATACGTTATAAATCACTCGTCAATACTTCCATAATAAGGAAGACATTGAAGGAATCGAATCCCTAACCCTTACCATAAGAAAAGAAGATTGCGCGAGAAAAAATCTCCAAATTTAATAAGTTAATACATCACTTTCAGTATCCTTCCTTCAATGTATAATTCAAACTTACCAATGTGAATGTATCTAAACTTTAAAAGGATTTTGTTTACAGCTGTCCTCCGTTGTTATCGTTAACTCGTAAATCACTGTAAATGTTCGAATCGATGCAGCATTATAGTCCTAGACACGTGACATGCAGCATTCACACTTCCCACGTGTCCCATTTATATGGCACATTCCACTGTCAATAGGTTTAAACAGTTTGCGTCAATTATAAAGTTAGTGGCAACTAAAACACAATTATACCAACATTTATTTCAGTCATTACACATGGTATCCTTACACGATATGAAGAAGCATCGATGTGTAATCTTAGTTAAGAGGTGACTCGCAATACTTTGAAGAATTCAACTCAGTTGCACTGATTGTCTGATTTATCTTAATGGTCCTCACACAGTTGCCGCGCGAAGTTGAATGAAGACAAAACATCAAACATGGGGCTTTATCCCCTGGAAAACAATCATTGTGGACACACTGCACTTGAACAATATCGAAAACCATGCATAGTATATTATGTAGGCGGTACCGGAAAAGGACCCTCCAGCACAATAAGTGACGCCTAGCCCTAAAGTTTTATGTCAATCAATAAGCGTTGGATTTTCGGGGGACAAAATACCTTACACAAGTTCCAAACGCTTATGTGCCTCTGACTTTATCATGATGTGATCACGTATAGATCTATGGACAATGCTCGAACATCATTAAAGAAATATTACAGTATTGGGAAAGCTTCCGAAAACATCTAGCCTATAGGCCTATTGCCCAAAGTAATGGACAATATTGTTTAATTTGTTTTAAAAATGGCATGTGTGTTTAAATCCGAATCTTAGTATCGTTAAATGTAGGAATAATGGTAGAACGTCAACTAACGCCATCAGCACGCCGGTGAAATTTGGCCTAAATTCACGGCCCATCCGCGCCACAACGCTGGGTTGGACATCAGCTCGACAAGGCCAATATGCCGTGCACATGTGAGCTCGGGTAGCTTTTACACGCAGCGAATGCGGTAAAAAGTGAATTATATTTGGTAAAAGATCTCTGTATTTCGAACTCTTTAATGGTTATATATTTTTTTATAATATACTAAATTTCCGAGCAGTTTTTGCCTTAAAATTGACATGAACAGGTTATCATATATTATTTCATATGGCAGATGATTAGACCATGTTCTTCAATTATTGGTGCGTGAGGCGTTTCAAAATACTATCATTTGGCTTTAACTCTTATTAGGCCATTCATACATAGTTATATAGAGTTCTACACCCTCGGAAATGGTTCATCTATCGTCCATTTATCTTACGAAGAGAATAACGTGTAAGAGTTAATGTCAAACTCGGACAATACCATGAAGTTCTTCTAAAAAAACACCGTTAAAACAAAATGTATACACAATTAAAAGCTGTTATTTGTTGGCAAGCGTATCCAAAGCTATGATCATCTAGCGAAGGAAATAACAACCGGACATGTTATTGGTCCATGCAACATGGTATTTGGATTAAGTTATAAAAAGACAAAGTTTTATAAGAAATTTCCCACGAGCAGACGAGTTAAGTCCCTAATTTGTTTAGCTGCTGCCCTCATGACCTGGGACCCATAATTGCAATGTGCTTCCTCCATAAATTATGTACTTGATAAGGATCGAAATCCTCAAAACTTACGTTGAACTCTTGTGGTTCTTACATACCTCATTGTATTTGAAGGGGCAGTTTTCGTTTTTTTCTTCGATCATTAGGTTATAAAGATATTTATAAGAGGGTTCAGATGTATAATTATATACTATAGATCATAACCGTGCAGTCGGTGCAATGCATATCACTCGCACTGCAGTTGCGCTCATTACTCGGTCATATGACATTCATTTAACATTGAATGCTCTCACATCACTCAGATGATATATCTAGGGGTGTATTCTGAAAACCATTACGATATATTGCATATATACGTCAATAAAATATGTTAGCCAAATCGGTATTTTAAACGCTAAATATATTTCAGTGACGTAGATACAATACATTTTAACTTTTCAGAATACACCCCCAGATCATAGAAATACACATTGTATCACCCATTTGCCCGTTTTTCACATTATTATCATTTGTATGGTTATTATTACAATTTGTATTATTAATGTTATTATTATTATTATTACTATGATTATGCATTTCGGTACGCTCTTCGTAGTAGACTGACTATATCACAGCGTTTACAATAATAACTATACAAAATAAAACATTATACAAACAAAATAATAACGAATCAATTGGGAAATAGGTATGTTTTAAGTAGCTTGTTAAAACATCCAATAATGGAGCAGATTTAATATGTGAGGGAAGTCATTCCCACTCCTTAGCTGCAGTAACAGTGAATGTACGATATCCTAGCTGCCTATACTATAGTCCTCAGAAAAGTTAACCAAAATGGGTCTGCATTGGAGCGAAGATGTGTACACAAAGGTCAATTCATATCAAGACATGCATACAAGTTAAACAACAATCTTGCACATGTCAACAAAGTGAAAAAAACAAGAAAAAACACATCGGTAGATGTATTCTTAATTAGCGTTATAAGCGTTGCAAAATCAGTTTATTGTGAATGTATATTTAATTTCCCTTATTTTGTTCTCTTAGAAATGAAATTGAAACTTAAAACTTGATCCCAGGTATAGTGTACTTTTCACCGGATGTGCACAGTCACGCGATGGTTATTTTTTTCTCGTAAACATATCTGCTGTTAGTCAGGCCCTGGATCCTGATTGTTGTTATCGTTCGTTTACGGGCCGGTCATACTTACGGTAGTGGACGTACTTGAACGTAGTGGTGGCTAACGTTGTTGATCGTAGTTGAACGAAGTTGAAGGTAGTTGAACGTACTAGCATCCGTATCGTACCGTAGTTGTCCGTGATGCTAACTTGGTATTAATTCGAGGGAGCCGTGATCTTCGATTTAATGTTTGAACATGTTCAAAAGAGCGGAACGTTAAAGGCATCCGTAGTAATAACGTACTAAACCGGAGTTTAACGTAGTCTAACGTATTCTAACGAAGTCTAGCGTAGTCTAACGTACTTCGTCACGTACTTAAATGTACTCTAGCGTACTCTAACGTACTTTACCGTGCACAAAACCAGCATCGACAGTCTTGATCCAGACATGTTTAAGCAAACAAATAAGGCAAATTTCACGAGCGCACAATGGCCGTACCAGACCGCGGGCTGGCTGCATACTCCCCTGTAGAATTGATAAATATACCGTACGACGTTGTTTAGCGTAGTCTAGCGTAGTCTAGTGTAGTTGCTTCCGTAGTCTACCGTACTCAAGCGTAGTCAGACGTACCACTCCGTACCTGTCCGTGAGCGAGCAGCACCCGCATTACCGAAGTCTAGCGTAGCCTATAGTGTAGCGTAGTTTATTGTACTTGAACGTACTTATCTGTACACTTCTGTGGCTCATCACCGTACTTTTACGTATTTTATCGTAGTTTAACCTAGTTTAACGTACTTAAAAAAAAAAAATAATAATAATATTGAATATTTATATTGCGCAATATCCACCTAATATGGTGGTCAAAGTGCATATTATTATCCTTGGTCATTTGGTACAGTTCAGACCCGCACAATTATTTTGTACACATTCTCAACTTCCCGGGGAGCATACAAGCGGCGGGCAACTCTATAGGTGCACCAAGCTAATTTTCACCGAACCAGGTACCCATTTATAATACACCACGTCTGACCCATATTTAATTACCCTACGGATCACTACGTCCACTACCGTAAGTATGACCGGCCCATAAAGGGGACCACCACGCGAAGAACACCAAAGGGTCATAACAATAATACAAATATTCAATTTGTATATAGCCTTTATTACTTGATCGAAAGTACAAAAAGGGATCAGGGATACGCAGTGGCGTACCCAGGATTTTTTAAGGGGGGGGGGAGGGGGGGGGGGGGTTTCTTCAGACAAAAATTCTGTCAGCTAGGAGGGGGGGAGGGGTAGTCGTAGAAAATGTTTGAAGCCGAGACCAATTACCTCAAAAATTTTCGAGACCGAGACCGTGAATTTTCGAGACCGAGGCCAGGTCCGGTCCACAAGTTTAAAGGCCAAAACCAAGACCCAGTGGTTGGGAATCCTGTAAGCGGAGAAGGGGAGGGGGGGGGGGGGGGGGTAGTCGTAGACAATTTTTGAAGCCGATACACAGATTTGTCGACATTTTCGAGGCCGAGACTACAGTTTTTCGACATTTTCAAGGCCGAGACCACGGTTTTTTCGACACTTTCGGGGCTGAGACCACGTTTTTTTGCACTTCTCAATAATTACGGTCGAGACCGCTAAAATTTGGTCTCCAGACCAGTTCAAATTTGAAAAGGGGGGGTTCAACCCCCCCCCCCCCCCTCCCCCCCCCCCCAAAAAAAAAAACAACACAGTCATTTTGGGGTCAAATGGGGGGGGGGGGGGGGAAGGGGGTTGAACCCCCAACCCCCACCCCCCCCTGGGTACGCCTATGTGTATAAGTACATTATTATAATATAGGGTTTAACTGGCTAAAAATACCCACCAAATAGCTGTAACGTGTAGATGAACTCAATTGCTCGAAGAGAGTTTTTTTAAAAAGAAGGCGCGGTGAATTATTTAATATCCCAGAGGAAGCGTTATTTATAGTCATTGGTAGTAGTTAAATCAGTTCGAACAAACGATGGCTTCAATATGGTCCAGATTTGGTAGTGTAATTTACTGGTTCGGTTCCTTATACATGGTGCGTATTTGGTAGAGCTAGTATCTCCTTGGGTAGAGCGACACTTCTACATAATTATTTGCAAAGGTGAAACACCTTAATTTTCGGAATTTTCATTCCGTGTTTGGGTCTATAACGCTACTTTGTCAATGTCAAAACAATTTTGTTCTCAAATCGTTGTTCATTCGTCCATGAAGACAATTATAATGTACATAAACCACAACGTGCTGCCCTTTGCGCCATGGGGTTTTCCGTTCATTATTGTTTATATCAAAGACCTTTTTACATATCATGCAGTGTTGGAAATGTAAGAAAACAATCACGTAAAAAACATGTGATATGAATTATACATACTAATTAGACGTATAACTAGTGTCAAACTTACTACATGTTAAAACAAAAAGTAACGTTTTAAATACTGCATTGTCTTGTCTATATGGCGTAGACTATCATTAAGCTTATAATCATATTGCCCAGCAGCGAGTTTGAATAGTTCCCCCTAGCTCCAACCTCCCCCCCCCCCCCCCCCCCCCCCCATCACCAAGAGTAAATACATACAATACAAAATTCAGCGGTAATATAGCCTTCGTGACCATTGTCATAATAATTTGTATTTATATTTTGCATGATTCATCTAAGATATTTGTCATAGAAAAACATTCCAGCTGATCGATCAACCTATTGTTCCGTTATTTTATTAGATACTCATGAGACGGACCAATTTCACAACAAGTATGTGAGCAATCGGACATAGTCGCTAAGTTTAGGCATTTAATGGAAATGCAGCAGTCTTCCTTTTTCCAGGTAATACATTCTGATGTCAAAACTATCAACAAAATCAATACTTTTTAAAAGACAATTGCAATGGAAATGATATCGAATTATTAGGCGAAATAGATATTTCATGAAGATTAAGTACTGTTCTTATATATTCAAAGGCTCACAATTGTAGGCAAAAGGGACTAGAAGGAATGATCAAGTAAGTGATTAGTAGCTTCTTCAACACAGTCCTTACATGCCATAAACATACATGCCCGATTAGGACAACTGATTTGTGTCTGCCTGCAAGCTTCCAGGGCATGGAATGCCAAGTGCATGCAAAGGCGAAATGGTACTATTGTAAAATGACGATTCTCTAGCTGCACTGGTTACGTAGGATGATCCATCAACGACTAATCGGGTTTAACTGTAGTCTAGGTTCTGTACCCTTGTAAAAAAGTACTGCGGTACAACTGCGGTAAAAGTACTGCAGTAGTACCGCAGTACTTGTACTGTGGTACCCGCAGTACATGTACTCCGGTAAATTGGACGGAATTTACTGCGATAGTACTGCGATAGTACTGCGGTACAAGTACTGCAGTACTACTGCGGTACTACTGCAGTACTACTGCGGTATTACTGCAGTAATTGTACTGCGATATTTGTACTGCAGTAGTACTGCGGTACTACTGCAGTAATATTGCGGAATTTGTACTGCGGTACTACTGCGGAAATTGTACTGCGATATTTGTACTGCAGTAGTACTGCGGTACTACTGCAGTAATATTGCGCTATTTGTACTGCGGTACTACTGCGGAAATTGTACTGCGGTACTACTGCGGTACTACTGCAGTACTACTGCGGTATTACTGCAGTAATTGTACTGCGGTACTACTGCGATATTTGTACTGCAGTAGTACTGCGGTACTACTGCAGTAATATTGCGGTATTTGTACTGCGGTACTACTGCGGAAATTGTACTGCGGTACTACTGCAGTACGAGTACTGCAGTATTACTGCGGTAATTGTACTGCGGTAGTACTGCAGTATCACTGCGGTAATTGTACTCCAGTAGTAGTACTGCAGTACTACTGGGGTACTACCGCAGTACTAGTACTGCAGTAGTACTGCGGTACTACTGCATTATTACTGCGGTAATTGTACTGCAGTATTACTGCGGTAATTGTACTGCAGTAGTAGTACTGCAGTATTACTGCGGTAATTGTACTGCAGTAGGTACTGCAGTTTGTGTCCAGTAGTACTACTGCGGTATTAATCGGCACACATCCTTTTCATAGAATACAAGAACAATCACAAATTCATTCAGCTTTTTACAATTATAAGAAAATTACAACAGTATTTATATTATTAAAAAGTTTATTTTTGAGGTATTTATGTATTTAAGGTATTTGACATCTCTATTCTATATTACTTTTGAACTACTATGACTATAAAAACTTCACACACAACTGAATGTTGGGTCAATGCAAGAGTTGCAAAAAAAATCTATATATATGTAACAAAAACATTAATTATACCTCGAATCAATGTTTTCTTGCGTAATAAAAACAAAATATGTTATGCTCTACATGATTAACAAGTGTATAGTTATAAAACATCTCTACCCCACTTGCAACAAAAACATAGTAGGAAAACAAACTTGTGTAATAAATATATCCTGCTTTACAAGAAAAACAATTGCAGTTATAAAAACGCCTATATCTGAGTTGCAACAAAAACATTAATTAAACTAGGAAGAAAAAAAATGTTTTCATGAGTAATAAAAACAAAATGTATAAAAACAGAACATAAATTATAATAGGAAAACCAACGATTTCCTTGAAGTTATGGTACCACATAAAACAATGTATTTAAATGGAAGATTTAGCAATAGTAGCTGCTTTCCCAAGTAATATAACCTAAACGAAATTGGAAGTTGACCATAGATGCCTTTTTCTTGGCAATTAACTTCTTACTAATCAAATATCCTTTTCTAAAACTGCAATAACAACTTGTAATAAATTTGTTCCTTCAGCTCACAAACAATGACAGTTAATAACAATCTTTGACAAGGAAAGTAAAACAAAAAACTGAAATGAAATGATCCCTTTTTTCAAATGGGCTATCTGACCACAAATGGCATTTTAACCTGGCAAATGAAGTTAACTGCCAATGTCTTAAGTTTGAATGCATATTTTGATACAAAGATGCAATATGAGTCCCCCATTTAAATAATGTAAAGGAGTGTAATTTCTTGTTTTATTACCGAATTTGCCCATTTATTTTTAAAATGTTAGTTCAAATTCATCTCCTTTGATTGACGCAGTGAAATTTCTAGGGTGGAGTTCTCCTTTTGATCAACCAAAGATTTACAATAAACTGATACATACATGATACAAGTTGAAGATATGTTATTAGCAGGCAAATATGAATACTTAATTGTACGGGTCTATGAATATAGAAGACTAGGTTATGAATAAATAGTGTGGAGAATTTGGCAGCACACACAAAACAACTTGGGATAAGGCATCCTTACTGAAAAGCAATTTGAGTTATTTACAGAACCTATAACTTTGTCTTGCATTCTCCAAAAGATGGAAATCTTCCTATAATAAGTCTTGATCTTTGGTAAAACAAAATAGTGCATAGAATTATTTTGTGTACTATATCAATGTGAAACAATTGAACAGAATCTAGTGAAGTGGACGTCACACATTCACGGTGCCAAACACGGATCGAGGGCCGGTATCAGTACGGTCCAAAACACAGTGAACCTAGGAAGCAACACAGAGTCAACACGGATAAGCTGAACAATGGAATTTAGGTCCCCCGAGAACGCCGGTCTCAACACCAAGCTCCTTGTGAAAATTAAGCAGGCGTTCTCAAGGGAACCAGCTTCACCGTGTTCGTACCGTACTTATCCGTTTTGGCATCGTACCAACACCGGCCCTCGATTGGTGTTGGCAACGTGAATGTGTGACGGGCCCTAAACAGAATGTAGCAAATTATCATTAATTACATGTGAATACTGATTCAGCTCTGTGCCCTGATAAGCTTCATCATCCGGTGCAAACTATAACTTTTCAAAAGAGTACATGAATTGACTTTCTCACCAGCGTAGATCAATTTCTATGAGTGACAAAAATGTGACTCATTTTAAGAAACCACATTTCTACTGAAAGTAAAGAAAAAAAACAAGGAAACTTCACTCGTTTCAGCTTTAAATCTGAGTCAGAAATTGTCCTTTTGATCGACTAAAGATTTAGTGGCAGGTCGAGATTTGTGCTACAAGTAATATATCTTCCTTCAAATATAAAATCATCACAAAACGCATGAACAATCTACACATAGCTATTAACAAGATTAACAGGCAAATATGAATACAGTCAACTCTGCCTAAGTCGAATCTCTTGGGACTGAAGAAATAGCTTTGTCTTACAAAAAATTTGACTTATGAGGGGTTAAAAACAATAGAATATAAAGAGAAGAGGACTTGAATAGACCTTCGACTTTGGCAATCATTGGACTTCTGCGACTTCGACTTAGGCAGAGTTGATTGTACTCAAATTTACGGTTCTATGAATATAGAGGGCAAAGCTATAAATAAATAGTGTCAATAATTTTGCAGCACACACATAGCAACTTTGGTTTCAGCATCCTTACTAAAAAGTAATTTATTTACAGAATGTATATAACTTTGTCTTGCATTCTCAACAGGATGTTGCCAATTCAATCCAAAAAGATGCACCAACAAATGTGACCATATGCACCACAGATGACCATATGTCACTGATAAAGTTTCTCCATTATTAGTTGTAATAGTCAAATTTGATTTAAATAGGAGTTTTTAGAATTTCCTGAATGAAGGTATCTTAAAGGGGTAGTTTAGTTTTGGTAGAGAGGGCACTGCACATCACAATTTTGTTGTGAGGCAATGAAAAACTGAGTGTCAAATTTGAGAACATGCAGTGTATTGTACTGTGATCTGGATGTTCTTCATTGTACAGCTCAAACATTTGATGGATGCCGAGGGTAGAGGGCAGATATCGCTTGTGAGGAGTCTTGTCCCGTCCATAATTATAACGACTCGCGGCATCGAAAGGATTTGATGCGAGTCTTAATCTTCTGCTTCACTTCCTCGCTTCTGATGTTCACTCGGGGTCCAACTCTCTTTTCCGGTCATGGGTTGCTGTTACCCAGGAGAACATGATGTTGCCAGTTCTTTTTCTTCCCAGTCCAAAGATGCTGTGAAATGTGGCAGAACACACTGCAACTCGTCCCCCACTCTGTGTCGTAATCTGCAAAAAAAAAGGAACAAAGAACGAAAATAACATTATTGCAATTATAATGATAATGACCAAAAATACTAATAAAGATCATGACAAAGAAAATTAATGATGCATGCAAGAAGAAAATTGCAATGTTTAAGCAACCAGTACAAAATTGTCAAACTTAGATTCATACTAGGAGAAGCAATTAAAATGCAATCATTTGTTTTTCTTCCATTATTTTTTACTTTTACTTTCTTCTTTATGATGGAAGAAAATTAATTTCAGTGCTGATTTTCTATTAAAAAGGTATTTGAAGTAAAAAGAAAAAAGTTAACAGATAATGTAACACTTGCAATGGGAAATAGTTTAAATTTCAGTGTTGATTTTCTTCACAATTAACAATGAATTCAGACAAAACACAACTACTCTAGCTAGCAACATAGGTACCGTAAATCTCCGTGTATAAGGCGCACTTTTTTCCGTCGGAAAAAATTTCAAAGTCGGGGGTGCGCCTTATACACAGGTACAGCAAAAAAAAAAAAAAAACCCTCTAGT
Source organism: Echinarachnius parma (assembly GCA_037951105.1). Lineage (NCBI taxonomy): Eukaryota > Metazoa > Echinodermata > Echinoidea > Clypeasteroida > Echinarachniidae > Echinarachnius > Echinarachnius parma. The sequence continues at coordinate 58,551 of JBAMJV010004154.1, read as the reverse complement.
CATGTTCAATGCATATTACACTGGCTCATGGCATGACAAGAGCTTGCTGTCTGTTGTAGCATTCAGCAACATATACCTTTATCTCACAATAAAAAGGTTGGTTATAGATCTGTAAAGTTGCAATTTTATTGAGCAAATTCCAGCTGCTAATGAATATTCATACATTCTTGAGCAGCAGTACTCATTATATATGCAATTATCTAGCCAGTGGTTATAAATTTTGCTCACAATTGAAAATGGTTAAATAGTTAAAGTTAGTTAAGGTAGAAAATTGCACTATATTAAATGAGTAAAGTGCTTGAATATTCAGGAATATGAATATTCATGAGCACCAGTGTTATTGCTCAATGTGTGCAATTTTTGTACTAACCACTATTTTGTATGTGAAAAAGTGTATATGATGATGAAAGCAACAATTGACATTAAGCCCTTGATATGCCCTAGACCAGCGATGTAAGTATTCCAACAGCACTACAGGGTGTCGTAAAAAAATATATGGTGTCTCTAAAAGTTGGGGGTGCGCCTTATACACGGGTGCGCCTTATACACGGAGATTTACGGTAAGCAGATTTTCCACCTGACATTGACAAAATGAAAAAATCTTATTCTCTTTCATGTCATGCTTCATCTGTAATCCCAGGCTTGATTAGGAAAGAATGATATTTTGAATAGTAAAAAGCTTACTAATGAAATACAATTTTCGGGCCAGTTAATTTTCTTTCAGGCCACCAGAATAGGGGAAGAAACTATTTCACTAGCCAAACCGGGCCACTTACTAAAAAGGTGAGTGTGGAGCCCCTGTATTAAACATGCAATAATGGAAAATCTATTCATTTTCATTAATGAATTTCAATACTTACTTAGAATGTGGAATTGTAGTTCCTCTCTCTTCTGTGCTGGGTTAATCCTCTGTGACGTATGACTGGGCATCCTGTCGCTCTTTATTTGAGTCCTCATAAAAAAACGTTGAAGATGTCATCAAGGTCTCCATCCTCCAGGAGTGCTGCTTTGCAGAAACTGTGCGCTGGATGATGGCATACAATGGCTGGCCGTTTACCTGAAATTCAATCAAAAAAGTAAAAAATAAATAAAATCATAAAAATACAGCTAAAGCAATATACTATAGTTAACTCTAGTGCGGTCCGGGTGTAGTACATGTAGGATTGTAGATCGACTATCACTTTCATGGCCTCTATGACATTATATATTGTATTTTGAACGGTCTGCATTCTAGCGATAGACGCTACCCATTAACTCTGCCATGCGAGGCAAGAACCATTTAGTCACCAGAATTGGTGACTTACAGGAGCAGAGTTGAGTTCAACGCAATAAATGCCATATTTTGGCACTTTGAACCAAATTTGTAGTCCGATCAATACATTTAGGGCTACTATAATACTTTAACTCACCGATCTTGTGTGTCGCTATACATGTCATTCCATAATCACGGCTATTTTTTAGATTTTACAACGATTTTCCTTCACTCTTCTTCGGTTCGTCGCGATCCTTTTTTTTTCGAATTGCATATAATGTGCATAAAAATATATATCCGTATGCGCGAACACTTTTTCAGAAACTTAGGCAGCTAGGTACAGTACAGCGCGCACCGCGCGCTGCAAAGCTTAACTTGTATAGCAGCTTTGCAGCGCGGCTCGTACCTAGCTGCCTAAGTTTCTGAAAAAGTGTTCGCGCATTATATGCACATTATATGCAATTCGAAAAAAAAAGGATCGCATATTCGCATCAAACCGAAGAAGAGTGATGGAAAATCCTTGTAAAATCTCAAAAATAGCCATGATTATGGAATGACATGTATAGCGACTAGGACACGAGATAGTTGAGTTAAAGTATTATAGTAGCCCTCTAAATGTATTGATCGGACTACAAATGGGCAATTCCATAAATTCGGACGTACATTTCACACACTTCAATTAGGTACTAAAGGAGAAGTAAATGTAAATCATAAGATTTTATGTGATCAATAGATTGCTTATGATGAGTAGAAAATAATAATATGACTTATTCAGATTTTACCACCATAATGACCTTGTACCAATCAAAAAACACTGCATGGTCGGACGTACGCAGAGAAAATGATTTTTCTGACAAGAGGATTTCAACTGGAAAACTCTGTGAAGTTGATTATTTTTGGGGGCCAAATCATCTATTACCATTTGACTAAGAATTGAAATGATGGGAAATATAAAAAAAAAATTAATATTTTCCCTTCGAAGCATGGAATATTTACGTTTTATTTTTGTGTCGGACGTACAATGTCGGACGTACAAGACTGCCGTGTCGGACGTACATGTGTTATACCAATGCAAATCTACTTGCTGCTGAAATATTTGCTGTAAATAGACACTTTAAGTCATTTTTAATAACAAATGTTGTCTTAAATGGTAGATATAAACATGTTATCACTGTACCATTAGATTGTGGCAGTATAATACAAATAAAAACACAATTAATCTTCACTAACATGAATATGCACTGATGGGACTACATGAACTAGATTTATAATGTAAATTTGAAGTTTAGGGTTGATTTTTCATCGCAAAATGCATGTTTGTTGTTCTTTCCTACTAAGAAAATTGTTAAATGGCCTAAGTGAGTCAAAATTAAATAATAATTATACAACATGGTCCATCTAAAGTATGTTTTTTATGATAAATTTTTTAATGACAGCATGATAGTGTGTAGTATTAGTATGTAAATACCCATACAAAAATGTGACTATGGAATGTCCAGCCATATTATGATGATTCGTTAGAATTAGGGATATGAATCACTAAGTAATTAAGAGATATTGCATTTGAATACACTCTTTAATCATACAGATAGGATACAGTGTGAATTTATTTTTTTTAGGCTGGCAAAAACCTATTCATTTCAATGCCGTGTCGGACGTACATGGTCGGACGTACTCAAAAAGTGTACGTCCGACCACCCATTTTTTCCTTAATTAGTGATGATTGGAATTTTTTTTTTTACTCTCTGTGTAGAGGGGTTAGAACTTGCTTTGCATTGACATCCTGCCCTTTATTGGGTTCTTTGTCTTTTCGTGAAATTAAAAATAAGTGTTTTTCCGTGTCGGACGTACATGACAAAAATAGTCCTGATATTAATTAGCTACAAATTGTAATTAAAAGAGTATTTTTCTAATTTATGTGTGGTAATGGATTCAGAAAGTTATACTGTGTACATCTATCATGGTCAGTTTATTATTCAGTCTATTTTAATTGAAATAGATAAAAAGATCAAATGGTGTGTTACAGCAAAGAAAAATCAGCAATTTCAGTATGCCTTGATTTGGAAGGGTCTCATGACCTTGACCTTGATAAATTTTTGTTTTAATGAATGGTTTTTGACAGTTCACATTATTACCTTCAAATTGATGTATCATTTGGACCAATATGATGATTTTGAAATTTTGGCCTACTGGTTGACATATTTATGGAATTGCCCAAATGCCAAAATATGGCATTTATTGCATTGAACTCAACTCGGTTCCCGTAAGTAACCAATTCTGATGACTAAAATAATGGTTCTTGCCTCGCATGGCAGAGCTAGTCAATGGGTAGCGTCAACAGTTCAAAATACAATATATTAATGTCATAGAGGCCATGAAAGTGATAGATTTGTCGATCTAGTCTAGTACATGTAAGTAGTACTAGTAGGATTGTAGCTAGGTACTTAACAAGACCCAGCAGCACCACACATAGGTACATTACAGTAGCATTGTGTGGAGATCAACCTCTTCCGCCTGCTGCACTATCCAAATAATAAACATTTTTTGTCGGCCGATTTCTCCCTAAATTTACCAGCAAATGCAAACAAACTTTCGTTTATGTGATCTCTAGTCTAAGTCTTTAGAAGTCATACATGTATACTAATAATTACTGACTTTGTTGTTTTGAAGATTGCAAAATGTAGAAAAAAAAGGATTATTTCCCGTCTGTATTCATTACCGATGCATCCTAACACACAACGTTCAACTGATGAACGGTACAGTGTATACTGTATGAATAGGCAGTATGGTAATCTCCCGTGTATTACCATATATTGCGCGTAAATGGTCCACCTGAGTGGACCATATACTTTGTAGATGTGAGCAGCACCACATCTTCAATGTCCGACTAACAAGCTAGTAACAGCGACTAAGATGAGCAGAACAGCAGTCCAAACGTCACTTCTGCAATCGCCACATCATTGTGAGACAGCTGATCATTTCTATTCAACGTCTACCTGACTACTGCGATAGATAACCTAGCTTTTGCTTTTTCATAACTGATTTATTTAGGGAAAAAAATATTTCAAACCATGCCAAACTTAAGCTGTATTTGCTAGCTAAGTAACAGCTCATATTCATAAGGTGAGCCCAAGTGTAATATGGCTAGGCAATATTATTTAGAATCAAGGAAGATCATGGCTCAAGTCCAAGTCATGTTTACTCACTACGCCGCACTGTACTTCACAACATAATCACACACACTGTCACTCACACTCACAGACACAGTCACACTCACAGACTCTAGCCAGGCTAGCTGAACAGTGTCAGTGAATGTCCCAAATTGGAAGTTGATGGAACAAGGAAAAAAGTGTCAAAATAACTCCATTCAGATTTGAAAGGTTGACACATCATTATTTTTGATAATTTCATTGACCCTTAGTCCTTAAAATGTACCTCTCATCAATATTTTCAAGTCAACAGACAACAGACACAGCTCAGCTGCCAAGGCCAGGCAACACATTATATTCCATACACATCACAATTCCAACACCAATTTGCACACATGGGACTGACAAGCTCACACACATTGACACAGACTACTCACCAGTTTCTTCATTGTTTCGCCTTGGATTTCCTCCATTCTGACTCATTGCTCTGTCTTTTCCTGGGGTTATTTGAGATGTCAGCCAGCTGAAGTCATTCATCCATCATGAAACCTCCGGAAAATGAGGTATTTCAAGTAATTTGAGATGAGTAAACGTAAGATTACAACAACCGTTGCTAGTCATGGGAGCGCATGCATGTATTATGAATTTGTGTCCTGCCTCCTGATTGGTCAAATTTCCACGAGCGTATCATGGCTGTGTGGTGGACTGATTGTGGTGGCACAATTTATTTGGGGGGGGGGGGGGGGGGGGGGGTGGGGGGGGTGGCAGGGGCACCGTTAAGTATTTCTTTTTTTCTTCTTCAAAAGACTTACCCCTGATGTTTTCTATTGTTTTGTTTTGTTTTCAAAATCATTGGGGAGCATGTGTCCCCCCCCCCCCCCCCCCACACACACACTCTGCGTATGCGGCCTTATTTCACAAGCTGTTTTTTTTGTTTGTAAAGAATTATTAATTTGGACATATAAAAAACGTTCGACAAAATACGTCTGGATAAAACGTTTTGTAAACGTTTTACAGACATATCCAAGAACGTTTAATTTAATTGTGACGTCCAAAAAACGTTTTCTGAACGTCTTCAAAAGACCAATGCTTTGTGGTAAATGTAAAGTCCCAACTCAGACGTTGTACAAACTTTTTTTGAACGTTCATTAATTAAGGACGAAGACGTATGGAACTTGATAAAAACGTTCTAGAAATGTTCATTAAGGACGAAGACGTATGGAACCTGATAAAAACGTTCTAAAACGTTTTGTGTTTGCTGGGTACTACATTTAGTGTGATAAATTATGAACCACTAATAATCAAATTTTTTTTTTTTTGCATCATTACTACAGAATACATTCATTATTTGGAAGCAACACATCAGAAACATGAATGTCACATTTTCACATTCACAGACTGAAGTAGCCAACTACAATACTACATACAGTGGCGTAGCTACGTTGGGGGGGGGGGGGGGAGCATCGGGGGGGGGCCCCCAATAATTTTGAAAAAACAATAGAAAACTTAAGGGGCCACTTTTTGAAAAAACAAAGAAATACATAAGGTGTGCCCCCCAATAATTTTGCGTGCCCCCCCCCCCCCCCCCCCCCCCATCAGTCCGACCAAGCTACGCCACTGACTACATAAGTATAGGGCAATGTACATTAATTCCATATTAGTACCACCAGTTACATGTGTACCATGCCAGTTGTGAAGCGAGTGCAAATTTGGGAAAGTATTGTAGTATACTGCTGCAGTAGTACCGTGAATACGGCATGTTTGAGTGAGTATACTACGAGTACAGCAGCAGCAGTACTGTGGTATTATGGAAGTATAGTTCTGCAGTCTACTCTAAGTACTGTAGTATTCGCAGTAGTACAACGACTAGAGGCAAATTATGCAATTGTACTGCGACTACTGCAGTAGTACTGCAGTATAGTACCATGGGTACTGCAAATTGTGCAATATTATTGCGACTACTGCAGTAGTACTGCAGTATAGTTCCATGGGTACCGCAAATTGTGCAATAGAACTGCGGTAATACTGCAGTAGTACTGTAGTATTAATGCAGTAGTACCATGGTTAACGAAATGTGTGCAAAAAATACTGCAGTAATACTGCAGTAGTACCGCAGTAGTACTGCAGTTATACTACATGTACTACCAGTACCACACAAGTACTACACGTACTGCAGTAGTACCGCAGTATTACTGAAGTACTACTGCGGTAGTACTGCAGTAATACTGCAGGTACTACCGGTACCACACAAGTACTACACGTACTGCGGTAGTACCGCAGTACTACCGCAGTACTACTGCAGTAGTACCACAGTACTCGCAGTACTTTTTTACAAGGGTACTCTGTATACACCTATCCCCAATAATATCGCGTAAACCTGTGAATATGTACGCCCGGTGACTCTGTACGGACACTGTATAGGAAAACTTGCCAATAGCTCCGCCCATCGCGATTGATAGACAGCGCACCGACTTGTGTTGAACGTATCGAGTGGGTTCAGAGCGTAGTGTGTGTTTTGCATACCAAATTACAAATGTCAACCGAAGATCTTCACTTCAAACTTAGTATAGGTTTTCCCATTCATTTTAACACTATCGTCATTCAATTGAATTAATTTGTAGTTCAATTTCGTCCCGAGAAACCAACAGACCGTAAATCCAAACTTCAATTTCGTCAATGATCAATCTAATTCGTCATTTGTCAACCAATTTCAAACAATTCGCATTCAAAATCGTCAATTGGCATTGGAATTCGTCTCCGCCGCTCAGCGAGTGGTGAATGTGAAGATCAAATTCGTCTTTGTTCAACCAATTCGTGATTTTGTCATTCAAATTCGTTGCATGGTATAGCCTTTTATGCCTTGCTGTGTCATGACTATAGTATATGGTTAGATGGGTATGTGTGTGTGTTGTGTATGTGTGTGCGTGTGTGTGTACATAATATATTTGATATTGTTTTATATTATTTATATATGTCTTAAAAAAGAATTTAATGCAATTTGTTGTAAACGTGCTTTTGTGCGAGTTGGTGTGCATGTGTGTAAATGTATGTGTGTTTGTGAGCGTGTGCGTGTGTTTTGTGCGTGTGAGTTTGTTTTCGAGTGTACCCCCTAAATGATTAATGTTACAATTTACAATTACATACAGACAATATAAAACAGAAAAAAAACTACAATGTAAATACATAGGACGAATTTGAATAGAGATTTAATGAAAATGATTGCATATTGACGAAATTGCTTTTGCTCTTATGTGTTCAGCAACTGTGACCGACGAATTTGATTTGCAATTGACGAAAATGTGTGCCTAATGACTAAATTGTGTGATCTTTGTGTTAAATTGATTGACGAAAGACGAAATTGAAGTTAGGATTTTCGCTCTGGTGGTTCCTCGGGACGAATTTGAATGACAAATTAATGAAATTGAATGACGATAGTGTTAAAATGAATGGGAAAACCTATAGTTTATTGTAAAACACTTTTAATCAATGTTGTTTTCTCTTTTTATACACCCACTAATGAAACACATTATCATTTTACAATGGGATTCTTACTTTGTTCATTATTTTGTTAATCACAAAGTACAATATCCATAATGCAACTCATATTGAAGACTAATGCCCGACGTGAAAATCCACTCGAATTCCCTCGCCTTGCCAAGTCTTCCTATACTCTGTGTCCGTACAGATCCACCGGGCGTACATATTCACCGAGTTACGCGATATATGGGGGAAAGGTGTATACAGAGTATAGCACCTAGACTAGTTTAACTCCGAGATTTGGATTGGATTCGAGATCGTACCCAGGGTTGGGTGAGGTGACAGACCCGGAAGCGAATTTGCGACCCGGACAGGGCAGAACAAACCGTGTTCCAGTGCTAATGTACAGTAAATAGTGTCCCAAAAAGAACTAAAATACGTGTCATTATTTGTTTAACTGCAGATTGTACATAATTATCATAATACAATATTTGTATACAATTAATTATTCATAATTTAGTGTGGATTTTTATGTTGGATAGCACGCAGAATGATTTTTTTCCTTTCTTTAACATAACAACAAAAATCTCTAAAGGTGAAATCAACCATTTTACTATAACTAAACTACCAATAATAATGGAAACATGACAACATAATTGACTTCGTGAAGTAAGTTCGAAGAGATAGCATTGATAAAGCACGCAGCTAGGTTTTAAAATATGCTATATCATATATCTCCTGCTTTAAAAGCAGGAAGAACTTTATCCATACAAGTTGCTTTTTAGGGAGATCTTAACGTATTTTACCATTTAATCATAGTTTCCTTTGGCATAGATCAAAACCCATTTCATCTATGTAATTACTTTAAACAAATTTAGCTTGTACAAATATCCGAATTCTAGTTCTAAACATAATTATAATTTTAGCTGCTTTTAAAGTAAGATACAAATGTTGAAATAAGATACAAGTAGCATAAGGTTGTCTTTCTAAAAAAATACCCATCAAATAGCTGTTACCGTGTAAATAGAGTCTGGTGCAACGGAACCATCAATATCACTATAAGAAATAGATACAAGGCACAGTTAATTATTTCAATATCCCGGAGGAAGCGTCTTAGTCAGTGGCGCAGCGTGGTCGAAAATAATGGTTAGGGGCTAATCTTATTCGTATTTCTTTGGGGTTTCTTTCTCACAAAATGTCCCCTGATGTTTTTTTGTTTTTTTTTGGGGGGGGGGGGCATGTGCCCCCCGTACGCCATCCTCCCCTCCCCGTCGATACGCCACTGGACTCATATTCCTTGGAAGTACGTGTAGTTATCAGTTCGAACGAACGATGGTATCAATATGGTATAGATATTGTAGCGTAATGTACTACATTATATCGTTTCCTTATACCAGGCGCATAGGTGGGATATGTAGGATAAGTCTGCATTTGAATGCAAACATGACACACTTTTGGAGTTTTCATTCCGCGCCAATATAAAAACACAATTTTCTCGAATCGTTGTTCATTCTGCCGTGAGGACAATAGACATTAAAGTTGCGCGGACAAGACATATAGAGGGCCGGGGAAAAATTACTCAGCCGCCCGCATTGGGCCGCGCCATGACAGTCAAACTAGGCTAGAACGAACGTGCTGCCAAAAGTGGATACCATTAGTTTGTATAGACGGCGCGTCTCGTGCGTAGCGCGTGCGTAATATGACTTGCGTCCTCTATTTGCCTTGTCCGCGCCACTTTAACCAACCTGCTTCCCTTTGCCGCCACGGGTTTTTGTGTTCATTATTTGTTTATATCAAAGACCAGGGGGCAGGGGCCCGATTAGGGACCAGCGACATTTACCATGGTAATTAGCATAATTGGCTCTAACTCATCGATGTCAATATGCTAGAATAACTTACAAACTAACATAATGTAGCAGAGCATACCTACCGCCTTCACTCATTCAACCGTACAGGATTACATGAGCATATCTACAGATCAGTGGAACTAGGGCTGGTCCTGGGTCATGATCGTGCTCTCGGTCACTGTACATGCGTATCATGCAGTGTTGGAACACGTGATAAAAGCACTGTCGAATTGTGTTCGTTTTGCGCAAATGATCCCGTGTACACAAAAAAAACATGGACCAAAGCCAAAAATCTGCAAATAATATCAACTTTATTTGTAATTAATTGCGGCCATTTATAAATACCCCAAACCAACGACAGTCTACATAAATGTTGTAATGTTGATTATGTTACAGCTATAGTTCGTATCCCAATATGGGTACTTACACATTTTGTTACGGTCTCTGTTGATCACAAGTCAAGATACCGGACACAAATTAAAAAAATAAATACAAATAAAAACCCAGGACTTTTGTTCAGATCAAATCTTTGTTCGCTTGACATGGATTAATATGTCTACATACGATAGGTGTAGTATGGCGCAAGTGGCGTTGCGTAGTCGGACTGATGGAGGCACACCATATGTATTTCTTTGTTTAAAGGGGCCCTGCAACCCAAATGCATGTTGACCTCTGTTCATCTGCATTAGTGTACACATTCAATATTTGTAAACGGTTTGGCCCAAATATGTTTTGTATATTTTTAAACATTTTATCATTTATTTGTCTTCATGTTGCTAAGCCCCACCTCCTAAAAAACCCTCTAGAGCAAATTCTATTGTTGACCTGCAGTGACATCATTTGTCAATCACTGGTCAGCTACCATGAGATTGTGATTAGCCTAATCACAATAGCATCACACGGTTGAATAGAATATCAACTCACACAACTTCAATTACAATAGCTGTTGCTATGTCAGAAGAAAAACACTGTCTAAGCTATTGCATGGAGGTATGCAAGGCATGCTTTTGTGTGGATGTTCTTTTTGTACTTTCATCTTTTGTTAATCTCATGGTTGCTGACCTGTGATTGACAAATGATGTCACTGCAGGTCAACAATAGAATTTGGTCTGGAGGGTTTTTTAGGAGGTGGGGCTAAGCAACATGAAGACAAATAAATGATACAATGTTTAAAAATATACAAAACATGTTTGGGTCAAACCGTTTACAAATATTTAATGTGTACACTAATACAGATGAACAGAGGTCAACATGCATTTGGGTTTCAGGGCCCCTTTAACACAAATTCCTCTTATCTTTTGTTTTTTCCTTCAAATTATTCAGGGCACAAGCCCCCCCCCCCCCCCCCCCCCCCGTGCCCCCAGCAGCTACGTCACATTAAATGGATCTAGTACGTTTGTTGACAATTGCAAAAAGGGATGTATGGTTAGAACAATGTGTATTGCTTTGATATGATATGTCCATAAAATAATGTTTGAAGATTTCAAGTCAATTGGATGTTATTTGGCCGAGAAATGAGCGAAAATGCAAAGTGATACTCACTCACTAATTGCACTTATGTACTGTGTACATGGCTGAAAAGGTCCCGTAGATATTATTTTCATATCCGAACACTTCAATCGTAAGTATCTTTTGAAAAAACAAAATAGAAATGTAAGAAAAATAAACCTGTTCCATGTAAACTAAGGTAGTTCAGTGTCGGTATAGAGGGCGCTGCACGAAATATCTTCCTTGTAAGGTAATGATAAACTGTGTGTCAATTTGAAAGAGCATACAATTTTAATGACATAATACATTCTATTTCATCAAATAAGGTTCTGAACAATCTAAAATATGAATAAACATCCGTTCAGAATAAGTCTGGGGCCACCAAAAATATGAAATGCTTACCCTTTTTCCAAAAGTTTCAAAAAATGTTTTTCTACAGTCGTTTAAGACCTATTTAATCATTATTTTAAATAAACATGACATGCACAATTTGTTAATAGTAATGGTTAAAACCATTGAAGTTTTAGAGAGCGCCTTGAGTTGTAAGGGGCTTTTTGAATGATAACAGGCTTGATACTTTGTTTTGTAATTATGTATACGTTTCGATCATTGTGGAGTAATTTATGCTCATGTTATAAGTTTATTCGTTTTTTCTCAGCTTATATCAACAGTTGTATACTGTTGAGACGTTATATCAACAGTTGTATACAGCTGAGACGTATATGCAGCATTATTTAGAATGGGGACTTTGTTAACCTTCAAAATTGCGAACCGAGTAAAAGGGGGCTACAGGGTGCTAAGAAGCCCCCCTTTATGGGTGGGCAAAAGAAGTTGGATGGCGCATGTGAAAGGGTTGAACCCTACCCGTAGAACCTGTATGAGGCCCCACAGATAGCAGTATCATGTATATCAATTGCAGTGTTTAAACGAAGTATCCACATTGCGTAGCCAACGCAGTGGGTGGTTTTTAATGATTATATCGCTTTGTATGAATGTTATGACGTACTGACGTGAAAACAGTATTCGAGTTTTAACTTAGATGGCGCTGTTGAATTTAACGTTCTCATGGAAGATACATACGGTGAAAATATTAAAGAGATTAACCGAGGTGTTGAAGACGTACACTGTATTTTTCGTTTAGTTTTCATAGAATTTACCTCTCATCTACTTCATTGTTAAAGAGATAGTTCAGTTTTAGTCAAACTGAATTTCAGTAACCAAAACCTACACCATCACCTAACAAACTAATAGTTATAACTCCACATGCTCAAAAGGGGGCTAACTGTGTTGCATGATGGCAATGAGTGTAATTCACATAAAGGAAGTGTATTTACATCGTATTTATGTAGATGTTCTTAGTTATTATCGTTTGGTTCTCAGTTTATTATCACCGTTATTACTTAGAATTAAAATGGGGACTTTGTAAACCTTTAAAATTGCGAGCCTGAGAAAAGGGGGGCAACATAGGTGCTAAGAAACCCCCTTTATTGGTGGGCAAAAGATGTTGGATGGCGCACGTGGAACGGGTTGAACCCTAACCGAAGGATGTGAAGCCCCACAGATAGAGAAGTCAGTTTTATCAAACTAAGCGAAGTATCCACATTGCTTAGCCAACGCACGGAGTGGTTTTTAATGTTTATAAAGGCTGTCTGATTGTTATCGTTATATTGCAGTGAAAACAATACTCTCGTGTTAAGGTTTTAAACTTAGATGGCGCTGTTGATATTTACGTTTCTTTACAGGTTGACTTCTAATTTGCATGGCTTACGAGTATGTTTATAGAGAAAAATAATATACATGTATTACCGAACACAAAAAGCAACTTACCGCGTAAGCATGGGCGTCGATACTTACGTAATACCCATTCATTAGGGGGGGGTGGATGAATGAATCATCCCCCCCCCCCACCCTGATCAATGGGTATCAATGACAGATCGACGCCCGTGCGCCTAAGCAATTGCCCATAATTTCATAACCAAGAATCGTTTCAAGATGTCCCAATGGGAGTTAAAGGGATAGTTGAGTTTTTGTAAGGAGAGTACAGTTTTGGTCAAACTGAATTTTAGTAACCAAAACCTGCATCATTACATTACAAACTTATAGTTATATACCTCGAAAGGAATACAAAATTACAAATGACTTAGTACAGATCCTGTTATTATTGAAAAGAGCCGTTGAAACTCACGAGGGCGCTCTCAAAACACTAATCGGTTTCAACCATTTTGAATCAAATATTGTGAATGTAATGTTTTGTTGTAATAGTGATAAGATAATCAACAACTATTTACATGCCTATTTTGTAACTTTTTGAAAAGAGGAAGCATTTGTTTGAATTTGTAACGGCTGGTCAAAAATTATCGAATAAGTGTGGGGCCCCAGATTTATTCGATGGTTTATGGATATTTCAGCCGTTTCTGAACAGATTTTGTTCAAATAAATTATGCTCTTTCAAATTTTACACTGAGTTTTTCATTATCTTACAAAAAGTCAAATATGCCTTTAAGAAAAAATATGTAAAAATAAGAGGTAACCATTAATCCATGGTTGCGTGAGCACACATTACAGACAAAATAGTCATATTTCAAAATACGCAAAAGTATTATCATCATTACAAATTATTGAGAATTGGAAAATTAAAAAATCTCCAAATTTACGCGGAACTTGTACGAGTTATGCCTTCATCGTCGGGTAAGCAAACCGCTAGCGCTAGCGATGTGTCTCCGCGCGCGGCGGGCATTCAATTTTTTAAAGAGAGTCACGCACATTTCTTGCGAGTTTAGTTACAAATTTCACTAAAAATAGGGAATATCCACTAAAATCGTATCGACCAAGTGAATGGTTTGAATGTTGTTTTTTTATTATGGTATTCAATACATGTATGTGGTAAGTCTTCATTACGGCTTGCTCTTTGATTCGTAACCATGTAACCGTTTTCGTCACCATTTTAATAAGGGGGTTCGCGTGATTTTGTCTCTGGTGTTGACAAACACTAGCGATACTGTGATCGATTACTACTCAAGGTCATCACGATTAAAAAGTTCGTGACCTCCTCTTAATCTGGAAGCTGGTGTTTAGCTCAGATTAGAGGCAGTTTTTCATCCTCAACACTAACACTAACCCCAACACCATACTTGAAATCACCCATTGTGGTGTGAGATGGGTTGGGGTGGGAGGGGGTGGTGTTCAACTCCCAAATTGCCCCCAGGGGCGTAGACAGCCGGGGGGAAGGGGTGGGGGGGGGGGGGTGGTGAGGGGTATGCATCCCCCACCTCTCAAGGTGGGGGATGACATGTATAGTAATCCCCCAGGTTTTAGGGAAGTATCTATTTTTGGTGTGTGTGTGTGTGTGTGTTTGAATGTATGTGTGTGTGTGTCTGTACGTGTGTAGATGCGCGCGTGTATCTGTATACGAGATTTACCCTTTTCAAGCCTGTGACGGTGGGGGGGGGGGGTTCATGTCATTCGATCTTTCAACCCACCCCCCCCCCCCCCCTCCCCACTAAGAGGACTTTCAACCAATTCCCTCGGTCTCGATACATTTGGGGGGAAAAATTGGCGACGGAGATCGACCCCCCCCCCCCCCCCCCCCCCCACCCCACCCCACCCCCACTGAGACGACTTTCAACCATTTCCCTCAGTCTCTAAAAATGTTGGCAGGCGGTCTCGGCAGGGAAATAAATTTGAGACGGAGACATTTTGTGGTCAGTCCTCCCCCCCCCCCCCCCCCCCCCCACCACCACCACACACTTTCAAAACCTTTCTGCGGCCCCTGTATATCTATAGATGATGATGCACCCCAAGATATATGTTGCAGTCAATGTGGTCAAGCTTTTACAGACTCTGATACTACAAGCATTGAATGTGATCGATATGATGGATGGTACTGTTCAAGTTGTTGTGCCTTGTCAGATGGGGAATTTCAGAAACGTGATATGTAATATGTATTTCGTATTTTGCATAATTCATCCAAGATAGATTCTGGGGCAATGGAACCATCAATAACACATTGAAATGTTATAGTCAGTAGGCACGGTGAATTATTTAATATCCCGGAGGAAGCGTAATAGTCATTGGTAGTAGTTTTATCAGTTCGAACAAACGATGGTATTAATATGGCCAAGACTTTACAAAGCAATTATATCGGTTCCTTATTCCTGTTGCGTAGGTAGAGCGATGACACACCTTTTCGGAATTTTCATTCCGTGTATGGGTCTATTACGCTGCTCTATACAATCATGTCAATGTCAAAACAATTTTTTCACAAATAGTTGTTCATTCGTCCATGAAGACAATAGACATAAACCGACCCGCTTCCCTTTGCCGCCATGGGCTTTTGTTATCATTATCTTTTTCAGACCTGTTTACGTATCATGCAGTGTTGGAAAATGTGAGAAAAGCACTGTCGAATTTGTTTCGTATTGCACAATCACTTGTAAAAAAACATGTGATATGAATTATACATATATACTAATTAGAAGTATAACTAATATACTTTAAATATTACATTGTCTTGTCTAATGGCGTAGACTATCATTATGCATAATCATATTACCCAGCAGCGAGTTTGAATAGTCCTCCCCCTAGCTCCACCCCCCCCCCCCCCTAGCTCCACCCCCACACACACACACTTTGGCTAAACACAATTACATACGCATAAAATAACAAATTAATGATACACATTGTGGTGTGAGATGGGTTGGGGTGAGAGGGGGTGGTGTTCAACTCCCAAATTGCCCCCAGGGGCGTAGACAGCCGGGGGAGGGGTTGGGGGGGGGGGGGGTGGTGAGGGGTATGCATCCCCCACCTCTCAAGGTGGGGGATGACATGTACAGTAATCCCCCAGGTTTTAGGGAAGTATCTATTTTTGGTGTGTGTGTGTGTGTGTGTGTGTGTTTGTGTGTATGTGGGTGTGTGTGTCTGTACGTGTGTAGATGCGCGCGTGTATCAGTATACGAGATTTACCCTTTTCAAGCCTGTAGCCGGTGGGGGGGTTCATGTCATTCGATCTTTCAACCCACCCCCCCCCCCCCCCCGCCCACTAAGAGGACTTTCAACCAATTCCCTCGGTCTCGATACATTTTGGGGGGAAAATTGGCGACGGAGATCGACCCCCCCCCCCCCCCCCCCCCACCCCACCCCACTGAGACGACTTTAAACCAATTCCCTCGGTCTCTAAAAATGTTGGCAGGCGGTGTCGGCAGGGAAATAAATTTGAGACGGAGACATTTTGTGGTCAGTCCTCCCCCCCCCCCCCCCCCCCCCCACCACCACCACCACACACTTTCAAAACATTTCTGCGGCCCCTGTATATCTATAGATGATGATGCACCCCAAGATATATGTTGCAGTCAATGTGGTCAAGCTTTTACAGACTCTGATACTACAAGCATTGAATGTGATCGATATGATGGATGGTACTGTTCAAGTTGTTGTGCCTTGTCAGATGAGGAATTTCAGAAACGTGATATTTAATATGTATTTCGTATTTTGCATGATTCATCCAAGACATTTGTCATAGTAAAACTTTCCAGCCGATCGCTCAACCCATTGTACCTTTGAAATAAAAGAAATTGGTCTCATTAGATACTCATGAGACGGACCAATTTCACAACAAGTATATGTGAGTAATCGGATAATAATAATATTAAAGGGTGACTAAATTAAAAATAAAAAACGCTTTGGTTGGACTATGATAATGAATACATCATATATCTGTTGACTATTTGATGTACATTTTTGTCATATTTTTTATATTAATTTTTCTATTTATTTGTTCTACCTGCTCAGCTTCACCCCTGAAAAACCCTGCCAGAAGCTATTGTCTTGACTTCTCTGACCTCACAATACCATTCCATCAGTCAGCTAGATGAACAAAAGACATTGGTATGTCAACTGACCACCAGTTTTAAGCCGTTTACAATAGTATTGTAAACTTTATACAATGCCCACTCACCATGAAAAGAAGGTTTCAATGAAATACGGTACTCAGTGGGTGAGAACATATCTTTTGTAAATGTTTATCTAGGTGATCGGTGGTTGAATGGTATTGTGATGTCAGAGAAGTCAATTGTGTAGGGTTTTTTTAGGGGTGGATCTTAGCAGGTAGAATAAAAATAATAGAAAAAATAATATTAAAAATATGACAGAAATGTACATGAAATAGTCAACAGATATGTAATGTATTCATTATCATAGATCAACCAAAGCGTTTTTATTTTTTTAATTTAGTCACCCTTTAAAGACATCAGTTTTTAGTTTTATCACAGGCCCAACATGCCCAAAGCGCGCGGAGCATATATCACCCGAAGATCATCAGTCGAGGTCATTTCAGATGTCTCAATAATTCAGGGGTTGCCATCTGACCATCATGCTATCCAGTGCATGGTTAACATTAGTCACCCACCTGCTGACAAGAATAACATTTCTTTTAGAAAAATACACTCTATTGATATTCATCGATTTGAGGATGACATCTTAAAATCACCTCTGTATTTGAATAGAAGTCAAGACGTTGAAGATTTGACAATTCAGTACAACACTGTTCTCGCCAATCTACTTGATATTCATGCTCCGATTATTAATAAAGATATGACTATAAGGACTAACCCAACATGGTATAATCAAGAGGAGCTTCATGAAATGAAACGAAAGAGACGACGTGTCGAACGCAAATTCATGAAATCTGGCCTTACAATTGATAAACAGATATATAATGATTATTGTAAGGTATACAAAGATAAGCTAGAAATAGCTAAACGTCAATTCTTTATTAATAAGCAAAAGAATAATGATGCAAAGACCCTCTTTAGCATCGTTAAATCATTGAGCACCCCCAATACCGATAAAGTATTGCCTCCATTTGATTGCCCTAAAACTCTCGCTGGAGAATTCGCAGAGTTTTTTTAGGCTAAAATCATTGGAATTCGTGCTGATCTGGATGCTACTGACCCTCTCCCTTTGTCAGTTGATCCCCCTAGAAGAGAGTCGGAATCAACGTTTGAATTTTGTTTGGTTACTGAAGAAAATGTAAGGAAAATTGTAATGGAATCTCCATTGAAAACTTGTTTGCTTGATCCAATTCCCACTCAACTTCTAAAGAAGTGCATTGATTCACTTAACCCAGTTATAACAGAAATTGTAAATAGTTCATTGTCTTCTGGGATAATGCCTGCAGTTTTGAAGATGTCACATGTTTCGCCGATTATTAAAAAATTAAATCTCGATAGAGATGTTCTACAGAATTATCGGCCAGTATCACAATTACCTTTCCTTGCCAAGGTTACCGAAAGGTGTGCCTGTAAACAGCTTCAAAATTACTTTGAAGCCAAAGATTTGTATGCAGAAACACAATCAGCATACAGATTTAATTATAGTACTGAAACAGCACTTCTCAGGGTCCAGAATGACCTCCTTAGTGCTACTGACAAACATCGCGAAGCAATCTTAGTGCTTCTCGATTTCAGCGCAGCCTTTGACACAATTGACCACACAATCTTATTAGAAAGACTTCGGTCACGCTATGGCTTAGGCGAGGCAGCCCTCACCTGTTTCTCATCATATTTCAAGGATCGTAAGCAGACAGTTGTCATTAATGGATCTAAGTCTCAACCCCACTTCCTTAATTGTGGTGTTCCACAGGGGTCTGTCATCGGCGCGCCTGCTTTTTCATTTTATACTAGCTCACTCAGTGACATCATTTCTGAACACCAAATCAATCATATGATATATGCAGATGATGTACAATTATATATTGATTTTGATCCATTAGAAAAGCTTACTGCTATTCAACGCTTGGAATCTTGTGTTGCAGACATTAAGTCTTGGGCCACACAAAATAAACTTAAATTTAATGACACAAAAACACAAATTATTCACATAAGCTCACGCTTCCGTCCTTGTTGTTCTATCCCATTAATTAAAATTGGAGATACTTCTGTGCAGCCTGTTCCAAAGACTAGGAATCTTGGCATTATATTCCATGAACATCTCCAATTAAAAGATCAAGTTAGTAAAATTGTTAGTGCTGGATGGTCTGGCATCTATAAAATTGGTAAACTGAGGAAATATTTGGATCAATCATCATCTGAAAAACTTGTCCATGCTTTCATTACATCACATCTTGACTATTGCAATAGTCTTCTTGCTGGTATACCTGACATTGAGATTTTAAGACTACAACGTCTACAAAATGCATCTGCCAGAATTATTACTCGTTCTAAACGCCACGATCATATTACCCCTGTATTGTATAATCTTCACTGGCTGCCTGTTTATTTACGCATACATTTTAAAATATTGTTGATAATGTTTAAATGTTCTATAGGCAATGCTCCTAGCTATTTAAGAAATTTGATTGTTCCGTATGCACCAACGAGAAGACTCAGATCTGCCAATCAAAACTTGTTTGTTATACCAAAAATGTTTTCAAGATCTTATGGTGAACGGACATTCTCCTTTATTGGACCGTATTTATGGAACGCTCTGCCTAACTGGGTCAAGAACTCCTCCTCAATTGACTCATTCAAAGATAATCTAAAAAATCATCTCTTCAAACAACATTATCAGTCATAGCTCAACCACTCTCTATTTCTTTACTTCATATACTCTAATTTTCCTTTTCTAAAGCGCTTAGAGGCTTGTTTGCATTAAGCGCTATATAAATTTGTCATATTATTATCACCTAATTGACTTTAGCCGAGCTACCATGATGGGGCGCGAATTAAAGGGATAGTTGAGTTCTGGTATAAAGAGAGTACAGTTTTGGTCAAACTGAATTTTCGTAACCAAAACCTGCACCATTACATTACAAACTAATAATTATAACTCCACCATGCTCGAAAGGAATACAAAATTACAAATGACTATTTTTTTTCAATGAAAACTTATCATTCAAAAGGAGCCGTTAAAACTTAAAAGGGCGCTTTATAAAAACTCATCGGTTTCAACCATTTTAAATAAAATATTGTGCGTGTGATGTTTTGTTGAAATAGTGATTAGATTTAAATAATCAACAACTATTTCAAACACTCTTTTGTACATTTTTGAAAAGAAGAAGCATTTACGGCTGGTTCAAATTTTTCTAATAATTGTGTAGCCCCATAAATGGCTATGTTTTTGGATATTTCAGCTATCTCTGAACCGACTTTGATCAAATAAAGTTTATTCTGTCGTTAAAATGTTATGCTGTTTCGAATTTGACACTCAATTTTTCATTAGCTCACGAAAAAAAATTGTGTAGCGCCCTTTATACCACAACTCAACTATCCCTGTAAGAATTTCAAGGAATAAATTCCTGCCAAATACCCATTTAAGACACCTTGGTTGAAAGCAGCAAATGTGGATAATGAGTTTTGCTGAAGGACACACGTGCCGCGGCTTGGGATTTGAACCCACGACCCTCGCAGACGAAGGCCCGAACCAATATACCATAATTATTATATAGCCACTAAGCTTAGGCATTTTATGGAAATTACTATTTGCCTTTCTCCAGGTAATATAGTCTGCCGTTAAAACTATCAATCATATCAATACTTCTTAAAAGACAATTACAATGAAAATGATATCGAATTATTGGGCGAAATAAATATACATATATATGTTATGAAGAGTAAGTACTGTCCTTAAATATATTCAAATGCTGATAATTGTAAGCAAAGTGGACTAGTAGGAGGGATCAACATTAGTAATAATAATAAGTAGCTTTTTTAAGACCTAATAACATGCCATCAATATACATGCCGGCGATTTTGGACAACCTATTGCCTATAGTGCATGCAAGCTAGGGCGCAACGATGCCAATTGTAATGTGCTCTAGCATTGGATACGTAAGTGACTTTGTGTTCAGTGCGCACCCTAATCTGCAAGCATTTTCCTTTCAATAGACGTATATTGTTAATCCCTTATTAAAAAAGCCATTCAACTTTTGCTTTCAAATCAGTGTGGCACTAATTGGAGATTATAGGACATTGGCACTGGGTGTAACTGGCACAAGCCTGATGTTTTGTTTTTGTTTTTTTTCTTCAAATTAAAGGGCAATGAAACTATGGCTTTCGGCTATTATTTTCGTTTAGAGGGTGAACAAACATTTCATTTGATACATAACCTGGCAATTTTGGCCTTCTTGGATCCCATGAAATCCTTACGTGAACATACCCACATTTTACTAATTCTTACGGCGGCAAAAGGTGATGGGAGCGGCCATGTTCTTGTAATTGCCCGACATGCTTTGCAAACTATGACGTGTGTGGTACGGGCCGAACAAAAAGCTTTTCACTGATTTACAGACTGGTCAAAGCATCTACAAGTATTCAGACAATGGTTTGAATAGGTGCTATTGAAATGCATTAGTGCATATCACTGACCGTAAGCCCGCACACACCTAATAATGGCGGCCTCCAGTCTTCGCATGAATAGTGGTAAACCCGATAGAGTTTTCACATATTCCTCCCAAAGCAGAAATCTGAGTCGGAGTTATGTTATATAAAAAGGCATATTACGATGTATCAAATATTGAGTTGCATTGCCCTTTAATATTGGGAGGTCCGTGTCCCCCCCCCCCCCCCCCCCCCCTCCTGTGTCCGCGTCGCTATACTATACGCCATGTAGGCTATATGACAACTCTAATCTCTACGTACGATATCGACGTAGAAATAGAACCAGGGATATGGGAGTGTAGAGATTGCCATTAAACAGCAACAACAACAACGTGAACAACAGTGTCTTTGTCGTACAGACTAGTAGTCGAGGGACGATGCACAGAATTACAGCTACACGTATTGTCACAAACAAAATATTTCATCATTCATGACAAATTTTTATGGTGGCATTAAAAGGACCTTTAGGTTAAAATTTGGTCAATAGTTTGCCAAATTTTGGTCGAATTCGCATGCATTAGCCAAATTTCGGCCCAAATTCCGCCAAATTTCGGCCATAATGTCCCTTTTATTGCCACTTCGAAAAATTGCTATAATGACGAATTTGTCATATTGCCAAAATATTTCTTTGTGAAACCCTTCTCGTTTTGCTTTCGAACTTGTTTGATCAATCGTCCATGTGCAGAGAGGATTCATGAAAATCACCACAATTCAAGACTTACTTAATCAATTTCCACAAATAATAGTAGATTATCTTAATAAAAATGCATATAATTATCTCTTTTTGATGATAGATAGTTGTTTCGTTACTTGGCATGCTTGGGGGAATAAAAAGGTTTTAAAATATGTGTATTTATTTTGTCCTTAATTTTTATCAAATCAGCTTTCTGGATGTATTAGCTATTACAGTCTTGGAAAAGAAGGTATGCACTACCTAAATATCGATTTGTATAAAGTCTCATAGGCTAGATTTCATATAGTCTTGGAAAAATGATATATAAAACTGATTTTGTGACAGAATCTGTCATTCATAACGCCGGAACATGTTTCATGTCCGTAATTCTAGCATTCATTTCCGTAAATCTGTCTTTGTCTCATATTGGACGTGATTCTAGAGACTTGTTAATTCCATTAAAAGTTCATGAGATCAATAATTTACTTCATTAAATCTGTTTTATAACTTTCGAAAAGCAGCAGACTGAAGCGTCGTACGGACGCTGTGCGGACATCGGGTCGCCTTCCTCAGCGGTGAATTCCAAGCGTTGTTCGCGATGCTTAATTTTGGCCTAAAAAGGCCTAGTCCGAGTCCAATATATACGCGCATTTCGTGACATTGGCCCATTGGCTTGCAGTTTTATGGTTTGTATCGATTTAAAAGTTGTTTGGATATTTTTGCGTAACTTAATGCTTATCACATGTTGAGAAATATTAATAAATTTAGATAAACAACCTTCAAAACAATATTTAACGTACATTTATAAACCTAAAATTATGTAAACTGAAAATGAAATAACACTGTTGAAACGGCACAAAGTTTCATTTTTTACAAAAATGTAGGTCAGCTAGATTGTAAAATTTGTTCATAAATTGACTCATAATTCAGTCAAATTTAGACTTTATCTAACAAATCCTAGTCATATCTGTAATACAAATTGTAAATTATCTTCAAGGCTTAATCAATTATTTTCAAAAGATGATGAAAAGGATTAATCAGGTACATAACTGAATGACAAATCATCACAAAGAAACGCAAGTAAGAAATTCGACTTGTCTTTAAAAATGTTGATTCATTATACTTTATAGCTGGAAAGCCTGAATAAATAAATCTGGAATATTTTTAAAACTTTGTTAATACAAAGATAACAACATTTTTCGACATCTGATATGCATGAAATCCAAAAAATATACTCAAGTATTTTTTTGTAAACGTATTAAACATCACGGCGATGTTCAATCACATTATATATTTCTGGTCAGTTTCTTTATAATATGTTTGAATTAATTATACAAGAAAGCTGCATCACTTCGGCGATCCCTCGCATATATATCCCCAAGTTGATTTCTATCCTCAGGGTTTATGTCAGGTCTATAATAGCTTCTGAATACATGAGCAATGCAACATAAGGGGTTTCATGGCCGAACACCGAACTAGGGTTTTCTATAGCTCAGTCGGTAAGAGCGCCGGTCTAGCAATCCGGAGGTCTTGCGTTCGAATCCCATTATAATCCCATTTTCAATGCTCCTTTTCAGTCACATTATATATTTCTGGTCAGCTTTTTATATGTTTGAATACGACGAATACAATCCAGTGTCCATACACAAAATATACGAAATGGGGCTTGGAATTCATCCCCGACGGAGGCGGTCTAAATAACAGCTCCTCTTCTGTACGGCATTTTAGTATACTGCTATTGGTGAACTTTCCAAAGTTAATTAAACTTTTTTGATGAAACAAATAATTGTTTTTAAGAACTAGCATAAGTTCATTAAGTCTCTAAACGTACTTACCTGATTGAGAATCTTACGATTTACAGAAATAAATGCATACATTCTCTTACGAAAAAGGCTCTGGCGAAAATTTTGAAAAATTAGGCCGGAAATCGATTTCAGATCACCAACTTTTGCCAGATCTATTTTGAAACTGGCCCAATAAGACTTTTTCAAACAGATATGAAAGTGCAGAATGTTGCCAAATGCTTGATACCAGAATATACCTACCAACACTTTCAAAAAAATGATTTGACAAAAAGAAAAGGATACAAATTATAGCGTAACATATTTCAATGTGTATTTGTTAGCCTTTTTATTTTCCAAAAAAAAATTTAAATCGGCAATTACATTTGGGTAATACATCTGCTTATATGATATTTACATTCATTTGGGGTATGGCTGAAATAACCGACCCAATAAATGAACTTTGCTTGAACCTTTTAATGAAAATTATGAATGTTATACAAATTTAAATAATTAGATAGTCATAAACGTCTTTATGCATCAATTTTGGTAGGTGATCCGTTACTAATTGAGATACGCCTATGTACATATGATAAGTACAGTATTATAATATAAGGTTAACTGGCTTAAAATACCCACCAAATAGCTGTAACGTGTAGATGAACTCAATTGCTCGAAGAGAGTCTTGAAATAGAAGGTACGGTGAATTATTTAATATCCCTGAGGAAGCGTTATTTAGTCATTGGTAGTAGTTATATCAGTTCGAACAAACGATGGCTTCAATATGGTCCAGATTTTGTAGTGTAATTTACTGGTTCGGTTCCTTTTACATGGTGCGTATAGGTATCCTTGGGTAGAGCGACACGTCTGCATAATGTACGCAAACGTGACACACCTTAATTTTCGGAATTTTCATTCCGTATATGGGTCTATAACGCTGCGTTGTCAACGTCAAAACAATTTTTTTCTCAAATCGTTGTTCATTCGTCCATGCAGACAATATACAGAACCGACCAGCTTCCCTTTACTACCATGGCTTTTGTTATCATTATTTTTTATATCAAAGACCTGTTTACTTATCATGCAGTGTTGGAAAATGTGAGAAAAGCACTGCCGAATTTGTTTCGTATTGCACAATCACGTGTAAAAGACATGTAATATACAGCATACAGTAACACTTGCTACATGTACAAACAAAAAGTAATGTTTTACATATGACATTGTCTTGTCTATATGGCGTAGCCTATTAAAATGCACATAATCAAATTGCCTTGCAGCAAGTTAGATACATGTAATATGTTTTAGCAGATCGCTCAACCCATTGTACCTTTGAAATTGATATAATTAGGTATTCATGATCGAGACGGACCAATTTCACAAGTATAGTAATCGGAAATATTATTGTCACTATAAGTTTACGAGCAACGAAATGCATGTCTGCCTTTTTCTAGGTAATATAGTCTGATGTCAAAAGTATCATTATTAGGTGAAATTAATATTTATGAAGATTAAGTACTGCCAATATGATATTCAAAGGCTGATGATTGTAAGCAAAAGGGACAAGAAGGAGGGATCACGTAAGTGATGAGTAGCTTCTTTAACACATAACATGCCATAAGCATACATGCCTGAGTTGGACAACTGCCTTGTGACTTCTTGCAAGCTTCCAGTGGAGTGCCAAGTGCATGCAAAGGCGCAATGGTAATAATGTAAATGGCAATGCTCTAGCATTGTATACGTACATGTATGTTGTACCTGGTATATTGAAATCCAGTTAATTGCCTCTATTAATGAGATTTAACACAAAGCTTAATCCTGAATATAATTGTTAACGGCAATTCAGTTTTCAATAATGATAACAATAATAGACCAGTATTTATATTGCGCCATCAATCTAGAAATTTTGTTCCGAGGCGCATCATACTGTACAGTCTATTATCACCCTGGCTGTAGCCGAGCTGCCATGCAGACGCATCAAGCATTTTAAGGAATAAATTCCATGCCAGGTACCCATTTACTACACCTGGGTTGAGAGCAGCAAGTGTGTATAAAGTGTCTTGCTGAAGGACACACGTGCCACGGTTGGGAATCGAACCAAACAATACAAACTTATTATGACTATATAGGCGTACCCAGGTCGCCCCCCCCCCCGACGGACAAATTACTGTTGACCCAAAAGGGGTGTTCTTCAAGCCCCTACCCCCCCCCCCCCCCCCCCCCTCTGTACCAGTGGTTCAGCGGTCTCGGCCCCCGAGGACACTACTTAACAAGTGGTCGCGGCCTCGGCCTCGATAATTGTTGGCGACGGGCACCCCCCCCCCCCCCCCCCCCTCCGCTTACACGACTCTTAACCAGTAGTCTCGACCTTGGAAATTGTTGCCGACAAAATAATCCCCCCTCCCCCCCCCCCCCCCCCCTTTGAAAAATCCCGGGTACACTAGTGAATGACTTGCACATACACATCTTCTCAATTTTCAACCGAAAAAGTCAATTATTTAAGATTGTTTTTGTTTTTATTATGCATCACGACCGCATTCCCCCCCCCCCAAAAAAAAATAAATAAAAAAAAAAATAAAAACTAGACATGAAATTCGTCATAGACGAATTAGGTGATCCGTACCCATTTGAAAATTTATCTTTTGAACCTTTCCACAACAAGTTTAAACCAATTTTATTTGGAGGAAATCTTAATGAGGAAAAATTATTCAGAGGTCTATCTCTAAGGATTTGCAATCCAAGATGGCGTCCAAAAAAGCAGTTGTTTTGTCTTGTTATTGTGAAGATCATATTAATTATCTTAAATAAGGGTCTTATTGAAGTACACAATATTATGTGGGACACATGTGCAGAGTTTATCTAGGTTCGAACTCCATATTGATTGCAAGGCATGTACCCTTCATGCCCTGAGCATCTTATTACATGTAGCTGGAAATTATAAAGGTCTATACAAATGGTTGATTTAGTATTTAAAAAAATTAGATGTATTTTTGTTTCCACTATCACGCAATTTTTATATCAATCCAAAATTAACATGTATTGAATTAATACTGTAAACTCTATTTTGATGGTAATTCATTAACCAGATCTTGAGCTATAACAATTATGAGCTATATATTGGGATATACATATATAATGAATCTTGTGACCTTGACCTTTAACTGTATGATCCAAACCTGGGGCCCCAGGTTCATTACAAATTGTTATATTTATGGATATTTCAGTCGTTTCTGAACCGATTTTGATCAAATAAAGTTTATTCTGTCACTAAAATATTATGCTCTTTCAAATTTGACACTCAGTTTTTTATTATCTCAGAAAAATTATTATATGTAGCGCCCTCTCTACCAAAACTCAACTATCTCTTTAACAATAGACAAAATTGAAGTTAGCATTGGCACATTCTTTTTTTAGGATGAAATTGAATCTTAATAGTGTGAAAATGGATGGGAATTGAGCACTCCAGTATAGAGAATTAACAGGTTTGAGGAATAAGCACAGCTCTCCTCTCACCATTTCCCCTCTATGCACACACACACACACACACACACACACACACAATCACTCTCACATGTACATGTATATGTCTATACCAGGTCTATACAAATTTAAGGGAGGGTATGGGATGGTTATTACCCCCCTCCCATTTGGAGCCCGTTCGAAATTTGTGTTTAAAACATCACTCTAATTAGAAGCGTGGTTATTATTAGTATTCTTATGTATTTTTTATAAAGATGTAATGTTAGAAATAGCAGGGAATTATTGTACAGGCCATTGCCTCCCCCCCCCCCCCCCCCACACCCCCACCCAAAAAAGGAAAAGGGAGGGGGGTATATTACCCATCCCACCCCCTCCCCCGATCTATACGCCCGTGAACTCTACCAGTCCAAACTGGAGCTAATCTATGACCATGTATCATCTTACAAGATGATCTTTTACAAGTGTCTTTATTCACGTCCGTAGGACACTATATACAACACATAAATAATACACTTTCCAAATTGAAAGGGTTAAGGTTTCAGATACAAGTCTGCTTTTTGTCACACTGGCTCTACTGAAACTACCTTTTCACATTGGTGATATATTCCTAATATTTTTCTACAAATATATTAACTGTATATTTCATTACTTTCATTACAACTAAAATTCATATAGCATTTTCCATCACGAAAGCATTAATTTAGTCAGTATGCATGTCTAAAACAACAAAACAATGTATTATCGAGACAAGTATTAATCCCCACTTCATGATATTCTGAAGCATAATAGATAATCCAATAATTATCACCACCATCATTAACACGTGTAACATAGAATCAGGAATAATCACCTTTAATGCACAGCATACTCGATCCCACCTTTGTGATATTCTGAAACATAATAGATCATCCAATAATCATCACCATCATTAACACGGTCGTGTAACACAGAATGTTCCGTCATGATATGTTAGTCAACACACACCTCTCTTAAATTGTTTACTCCATGGTATGAAACACACAAGCATGATATGAATGGAGAAAGGAATATTGTGCTATACGTTGATGTTTAAACATACAGTGAGAATCACAATTCCTTCCCCATGCATTATTTCATTTCTAATAGGGATAATACGCACAAATGCTAGGGGTGAGAGACTATTTTGACCGTTACTGGAAGGAGGGGCGTTTCATAAAATTGTATGATGTAGTATGAGGGTGAAGACCCTAACATTGGGGAGGGTGTTCTGGTCTCATTAATTGGCAACGCATTATATGCATAAATTTGATGTGCGCTGTATTGAGAATCAATTACTGTTTTCAAACATCTAATTAAAAACGCCATAAGTTATGAAACAAAAGATATATAACGGCTTACTGGGAATATCTTGAATTATTTGTATGCTACATTGCAATAGAGGGAAAACAAATGTTTCCATTATTTGAGCAACATAATAGGAACACATTATTTTTCCTCCAGATCTCCGCTACAGCATATCAAAATTGTAGACGTATTCGACCAGAATCGAAGGAGATAGACACACAACTGCACCTTCAAAACATAACACAAAATTTATGAAATCAATCAAAATTTAATTTTCGCTTTTCATGGCAAATTGATGACGTCACGATGTCCGATTGGCGATTTTTGAATATCGCACCATATCTACAACTCATACTCTGTCACGAATACACAACAACCAAAATACTGAACATGGATTTTCAAATTTATGATCAATTGAACAGGGCATGTTTTTACCACATTTTCACATATTTTACATATGGCAGCACGCGCGGATTTCATGTGTAGCACGCGCGCATCGGCACATTTCCGGTCGGAAAGAGATAGTAATTGTTCAGAATCGTCCCAGCTACAAGATATCAAAACTTGGGACAGATTCAAGCAGAATTGACCGAGATATCGGAATCCAAACACGATATATACATAATCGCAAATGATAAAATCGTTGAAAACTGCTAATGTTAACTTCTCATGGTCATATGATTACATAATGAGGTTTGGTTGGCGATAAGGATGCATGACGTTGTATCTACAACTCATTCGTCTGCAAGGAAAAATATTTTTAACAAAATTGCCCGTGGATTTTAAAAATTATTATCAATTAAAAAAGGGCATATTTTGTACATATTTTGTGCATAGCAGCACTCGCGGATTTTAAAGTTTTACGCCCTCCTGTTCGAGCGTTTTTGGTCGAGGAGATCTGGAAACTGTTTTAATTTATCATAGAAAGTATTAGGAACAGTTTCCAAAAAAAAAAACGCCATTTTTTTGTTCCGTGCGCGCTACGCGTGAAAAAGCGCGCGCGCAAACGCGCACGCGCGCAAAATTTTGAAATGCTCGGAATGACCTGAAACGTATGGAAAATTGGTTCGCCGGTTGATTTGAGAATTTTTCAAGGATTTTTACCCTTTGACGCGCGCGTACGCGTCCGTCGTTGTCCGTACGACCTTGGGTGCGACATTTTTATATAGCCCTTGAACTTAGCTTGCCATGTACAGAATTTGGTGAAAATATACCATTACGTAAGAAAGATATGGGCTGTTGAAATATTTCACAAAATGGCGTCTCCATGACGTCACAGAGTAGTACCGTCATAATCATTACCCAGGTGCACAATGTCGGACCAAGGTCTATTATGTTCACCAGGTTTCATTATCATATCCCCAGCCAAATTTTACAGACACGAGACACAAAAAACGTACAAAGAAAAAGAATAAAAATAATTGTGTTTCCACAATTGCGGTATATTTGGAGATTGTAATGACCGCGGGAAATAAAGACGGATCGTGATAGCGTTATCAAAATGATGTCGAATGAAATCGGAATGACCGCGGGAAATGACGACGGATCGTGGTAGTGTTATCAAATGATGTCGCATGATAATTTGATATGTTATGAACAAGATCTTATCGAGATCGAGCCTTGTAACATGACACGAGTTATATACACAAAGCCAGAGATGATCGTGAAGTATTGTGCGATTGTGGAAACACCCCGCTGAGTAATAACAATACGTGATACGCTATACGTATCACCTAAAAAGAATAAAAAGAATTGTGTTTCCACAATTGCGGTATATTTTGAGATCGTAATGACCGCGGGAAATAAAGACGGATCGTGATAGCGTTATCAAAATGATGTCGAATGAAATCGGAATGACCGCGGGAAATGACGACGGATCGTGGTAGCGTTATCAAATGATGTCGCATGATAATTTGATATGTTATGAACAAGATCTTATCGAGATCGAGCCTTGTAACATGACACGAGTTATATACACAAAGCCAGAGATGATCGTGAAGTATTGTGCGATTGTGGAAACACCCCGCTGAGTAATAACAATACGTGATACGCTATACGTATCACCTAATTATTGTCGATGAGCTTTTTTTGAGCAAATGTTCCCTTTGTTAGTATTAATTTAAACAAAAATAAGGATCAAAACGTACTTACTTAAACTCGGCAAATTCAGGCTAGTATGACGATTGAACATCAGCTTATCTCCAAGTTGGGTACACATAGGGGACACATTGTTTTGCTTATTAGGTGATACGTATAGCGTATCACGTATTGTTATTACTCAGCGGGGTGTTTCCACAATCGCACAATACTTCACGATCATCTCTGGCTTTGTGTATATAACTCGTGTCATGTTACAAGGCTCGATCTCGATAAGATCTTGTTCATAACATATCAAATTATCATGCGACATCATTTGATAACGCTACCACGATCCGTCGTCATTTCCCGCGGTCATTCCGATTTCATTCGACATCATTTTGATAACGCTATCACGATCCGTCTTTATTTCCCGCGGTCATTACGATCTCCAAATATACCGCAATTGTGGAAACACAATTATTAGGTGATACGTATATATACGTATCACCTATTGTTATTACTCAGCGGGGTGTTTCCACAATCGCACAATACTTCACGATCATCTCTGGCTTTGTGTATATAATTCGTGTCATGTTACAAGGCTCGATCTCGATAAGATCTTGTTCATAACATATCAAATTATCATGCGACATCATTTGATAACGCTACCACGATCCGTCGTCATTTCCCGCGGTCATTCCGATTTCATTCGACATCATTTTGATAACGCTATCACGATCCGTCTTTATTTCCCGCGGTCATTACGATCTCTAAATATACCGCAATTGTGGAAACACAATTATTAGGTGATACGTATAGCGTATCACGTATTGTTATTACTCAGCGGGGTGTTTCCACAATCGCACAATACTTCACGATCATCTCTGGCTTTGTGTATATAACTCGTGTCATGTTACAAGGCTCGATCTCGATAAGATCTTGTTCATAACATATCAAATTATCATGCGACATCATTTGATAACGCTACCACGATCCGTCGTCATTTCCCGCGGTCATTCCGATTTCATTCGACATCATTTTGATAACGCTATCACGATCCGTCTTTATTTCCCGCGGTCATTACGATCTCTAAATATACCGCAATTGTGGAAACACAATTATTTTTATTCTTTTTCTTTGTACGTTTTTTGTGTCTCGTGTCTGTAAAATTTGGCTGGGGATATGATAATGAAACCTGGTGAACATAATAGACCTTGGTCCGACATTGTGCACCTGGGTAATGATTATGACGGTACTACTCTGTGACGTCATGGAGACGCCATTTTGTGAAATATTTCAACAGCCCATACCTTTCTTACGTAATGGTATATTTTCACCAAAGTCTGTACATGGCAAGCTAAGTTCAAGGGCTATATAAAAATGTCGCACCCAAGGTCGTACGGACAACGACGGACGCGTACGCGCGCGTCAAAGGGTAAAAATCCTTGAAAAATTCTCAAATCAACCGGCGAACCAATTTTCCATACGTTTCAGGTCCTTCCGAGCATTTCAAAATTTTGCGCGCGTGCGCGTTTGCGCGCGCGCTTTTTCACGCGTAGCGCGCACGGAACAAAAAAATGGCGTTTTTTTTTTTGGAAACTGTTCCTAATACTTTCTATGATAAATTAAAACAGTTTCCAGATCTCCTCGACCAAAAACGCTCGAACAGGAGGGCGTAAAACTTTAAAATCCGCGAGTGCTGCTATGCACAAAATATGTACAAAATATGCCCTTTTTTAATTGATAATAATTTTTAAAATCCACGGGCGATTTTGTTAAAAATATTTTTCCTTGCAGACGAATGAGTTGTAGATACAACGTCATGCATCCTTATCGCCAACCAAACCTCATTATGTAATCATATGACCATGAGAAGTTAACATTAGCAGTTTTCAACGATTTTATCATTTGCGATTATGTATATATCGTGTTTGGATTCCGATATCTCGGTCAATTCTGCTTGAATCTGTCCCAAGTTTTGATATCTTGTAGCTGGGACGATCCTGAACAATTACTATCTCTTTCCGACCGGAAATGTGCCGATGCGCGCGTGCTACACATGAAATCCGCGCGTGCTGCCATATGTAAAATATGTGAAAATGTGGTAAAAACATGCCCTGTTCAATTGATCATAAATTTGAAAATCCATGTTCAGTATTTTGGTTGTTGTGTATTCGTGACAGAGTATGAGTTGTAGATATGGTGCGATATTCAAGAATCGCCAATCGGACATCGTGACGTCATCAATTTGCCATGAAAAGCGAAAATTAAATTTTGATTGATTTCATAAATTTTGTGTTATGTTTTGAAGGTGCAGTTGTGTGTCTATCTCCTTCGATTCTGGTCGAATACGTCTACAATTTTGATATGTTGTAGCGGAGATCTGGAGGAAAAATAATATGTTCCTATTATGTTGCTCAAATAATGGAAACATTTGTTTTCCCTCTATTGCAATGTAGCATACAAATAATTCAAGATATTCCGAGTAAGCCGTTATATTTCTTTTGTTTCGTAACTTATGGTGTTTTTAATTAAATGTTTGAAAACAGTAATTGGTTCTCCAAACAGGGCACATCAAATTGATGCATATAATGCCTTGCTAATTAACGTGACTAAGCCGCCCTCCCCAAAGTATGTGGCTTCGCCCCTATTACTACGTCATACAATTTCATATAACGCCCACCTCTTTCAGTAACGGTCAAAATAATCTCTCAACCGTAGCGTTTGCGTGTAGTAATCCCTATTAGCGCTGCA
This sequence comes from Echinarachnius parma, assembly GCA_037951105.1. Taxonomy (NCBI): domain Eukaryota; kingdom Metazoa; phylum Echinodermata; class Echinoidea; order Clypeasteroida; family Echinarachniidae; genus Echinarachnius; species Echinarachnius parma. The sequence goes on along the minus strand of JBAMJV010004154.1, from coordinate 24,878 downwards.
ATAATGGAGAAAGGTGATTTTGACTCGACCTGTATCAACGTAATTCGATCCCTACGAACTGAAGTATATACCGCGATAACACGGCCCTCTCTTCCTACACACGAAGTGGGGATCAAGTATTGTGCCTGGAAAGTTTTTGTCTCTTCTCTGATCAACACGTTATTTTACAGGTAAGACAATATAATTTCTATCTTACATGGATAATTGAAGTTATATCGCATTTTATAATGTTAAGGTAGTCATGTTAAAGTTATATATTTATAATGAATGAGATGGAAACTAGTGGAATTATGAGGGAAGAGTTTGAGAGAGATTATACTAGTTATAGTTGTATAACTTGCTGAATATTGAGAATAATCTTTGTATTGTTTATGGTAATTATCTAAGTAATAATTATATACTGGTTGATTAATAATATCTGATGTAAAAGAGAGACACCAGTTGTGAATTAATACATGTATATTATAAGTGAGTATACTGTTGCATAAAGATTTAGCATGAGGTACTGCTGTGAACAGTGAAGATTAACTTTGAATGTTCGATGTGAACGTGACTTATAATTATTTTTCTGTGTGTTCTCCTATACTTATGATTGTATTTGTGGAACCAGCCAAAGCATAAAGCCGTGTGTATGAAAAGGGTTTAGTTATTCCAATCGCCCCTTACCGAAACTAAAATTTAGATAAACAAACGTATATCTGCATTCTGTCTCATTCACGAAATGGTTGACAAAGTGTAGTCTTATGGATCAGACCCATTTAGTATATAATTGTTTAATGTACATCGACGAAACGTACACAATGCATAGTTGACCTTAGAATAGTAATTCAAATTGTCTGGAATATAGAATAACTAGGAAGACTGGTAATTTGTGTTGTGGAAGATGATGTATTTGCTTCTCTGAGAAACCTCCCAAAAGAATAACTTTGTACAATTGCATGGTTTAAAGGTACACTTGAGTATTGGTACTTCCCGAAATGCCCCATGACACAAAATTGGTTGGTTCTAATTCAATTAGAAAGTTCCTTGAATAAAACATGTAAAATGAGAATCATTCCCTTTCAAATGTTCTCATAATTGTAAAATTTCATTTAAAAATATTTTATTTATATATTGTCTAGACAATCGATATCTTGATTTTTTTTTAAATACTTAAAATGCATATATCACTTCTTAAAAAAATAAAAAGAGGTTTTTAAATAGTTGATACTATCTTTATCTAATCATTATTTTCACACAACATCACATGCACAATTTTGCTTTCTTAGAAAGCACCCTCTTGAGTTGTAACAGCTATTTAAACAAAAATGATAACCGGGTCTTTACTTTGTCGTTTGTTATTTTCTATACATGTCAACCAGAGGTCTTTTGTGCATCGAAAAGCGTACTGATTGTTGAACATATTTGGTCAACAATAGACAATGTTAAAGAAGATATTCTTAATTTTTCGGGACAAAATTGAATGACAAAAGTATTATGGAAAACTATACTATCTCATACAATGAAATTTAGATGTACATTCAACTATTTCACAATAATACCTAGAAAAAGAACTACTTAAACAATTTTCACTTTTACAGTCTAAGAATCAATATCTATAATATTTGGACACGGATATAAATTTAAAAAATGCAGAACATGTTGGAATAGTGTAAATGTCCATATAAAAAACAATAAAAGCAAATCTGTTATGTCATATCCCAAAGAACAAATAAAATTATAACATTTGTTTTTCTTTAGAATCTACCAACCTCTATTACAAACCATTTATTTATGAATTCACATACAATCATAGACATGAATTTCAGTAATTAAATAAATAAGAATTGTTTAAACCGATCTATCACAAATAAATTGACTGTACAATACTGATATGTTTAAGAAAATGTTACATCATAAACAAAATAAGATGAAATCATAAACGTTATTTCTTGACTCACTGTGTCAATTAACATCAAAGATCAAAAAACAATTTTGATTTATCAAGCATATATGCACAGAATATAATCCATTATATAACAAAAAGTTTAAAGGGAAAGTTGAGTTTTGGTAGAGAGGGCGCTAGACTACTTAATTGGTTTGTGAGGTAATGAAAAACTGAGTGTAAAATTTGAAAGAGCATAATATTTAAACAATAAAATCATCTTTGTTTGATCAAAATTGGTTCAGAAACGGCTGAAATATCCATAAATATAACAATTTGTAATAAACCCGGGGCCCGGGTTTATTAGAGAATTTTGAACCAGCCGTTAAAAATTCAAAAAAATGCTTCCTCTTTTCAAAAAGTTACAAAATAGGTATTTAAATAGTTGTTGGTTATTTCTCAATCTAATCACTATTTCAACAAAGCATCACATGCACAATATTTTATTCAAAATGGTTGAAACCGATGAGTGTTTAGAGAGCGCCCTCTTACATTTTAACGGCTCTTTTTTAATGATAACATGATCTTTACTACGTCATTTGTAATTTTGTGTTCCTTTCTAGTTATAACTATTAGTTTGTAATGTATGATGCAGGTTTTGGTTACTAAAATTCAGTTTCACTAAAACTGTACTCTCCTTACCAGAACTCAACTATCCCTTTAACTCAGGATGTGATTTGTCCATAACAGTGTATATACCGGAGGCAAAGATCCATCTATTTTTTTTTAAATACTAAGTCGGCCATTTGTATAGACCTTTATGGTTTCCAGATAAATGCAATAAGATGTGTAGGGCATGACAGGTGCGTGCCTTGCAATCAATATGGAGTTCGAATCTAGATACGCTCTAATATTGTGTACTTCAATAAGATACTTACTTAAGATAATTAATATGATCTTGACAATGCTTTAAATACATCATGGGCAACACCCAGTATGATTCAAATTCACAATAGGCCTGGCAGGCGCGTCATTATCCAGCTGATTTGAATGCTCCATGGGGAGTGGAATTAAGTTCATTTCTAGCGCTTGAGTATTGATAAATTAATAAACTAATACAAGACAAACACAACATCTACGCGGATTACAAAATGATGGTGGAATATTCGTCATATTACAGAAAAAGTTGGTTTTGTTCATAACTAGAAATGAAGATGTCCCAAGATTAACGCAACTATTGACTACACAAATCCTATAATCAAGATTACAAATTTTGTAGACACCCTGTTCAGCATGATAAATGGCGCAAAACTGCCCTTTTTGTCGATATTAAATGTTGACTTCCAGATATTATAACTTTTTGTTCAGATATGGTACACACTTAAAACTTTCACATAGTATTGTTAATATAACTTGGCAGTTCTTCAAAAAGTATTAATCCAACTACTAATATAATTATTGATCTACACCAAATTATGTAAATCAATAATTTTCTATTGTTGGGGGAAAATGCCTAAAATTTAAGTTTGGGACTACAACTACTAGTAACCATGTAACATATCTTGAACCCAATAATGATTATTATCAGATTATAGAAACGTCTATTGTCTTTAATATAACTGCAAAATCATGCTGATTACAGGTGTCGTTTGGTACATTTCACCAATTATCTATAACAAATCAAAACAGCTGCTTTATTGGACACCATCTTGGATTTTGAGGTGTTCACAACAAATCTTTACTGATAGACCTCTGAATAATTTTTCCTCATTAAGATTTCCTGCAAATCAAATCGGTTTAAGCTTGTTGTGGAAAGGTTCAAAAGATACATTTTCAAATGGATACGTATCACCTAATTCGTCTATGACGAATTTCATGTCTAGTTAGGTGATACGTATAGCGTATCACGTATTGTTATTACTCAGCGGGGTGTTTCCACAATCGCACAATACTTCACGATCATCTCTGGCTTTGTGTATATAACTCGTGTCATGTTACAAGGCTCGATCTCGATAAGTTCTTGTTCATAACATATCAAATTATCATGCGACATCATTTGATAACGCTACCACGATCCGTCGTCATTTCCCGCGGTCATTCCGATTTCATTCGACATCATTTTGATAACGCTATCACGATCCGTCTTTATTTCCCGCGGTCATTACGATCTGCAAATATACCGCAATTGTGGAAACACAATTATTAGGTGATACGTATAGCGTATCACGTATTGTTATTACTCAGCGGGGTGTTTCCACAATCGCACAATACTTCACGATCATCTCTGGCTTTGTGTATATAACTCGTGTCATGTTACAAGGCTCGATCTCGATAAGATCTTGTTCATAACATATCAAATCATCATGCGACATCATTTGATAACGCTACCACGATCCGTCGTCATTTCCCGCGGTCATTCCGATTTCATTCGACATCATTTTGATAACGCTATCACGATCCGTCTTTATTTCCCGCGGTCATTACGATCTCCAAATATACCGCAATTGTGGAAACACAATTATTAGGTGATACGTATAGCGTATCACGTATTGTTATTACTCAGCGGGGTGTTTCCACAATCGCACAATACTTCACGATCATCTCTGGCTTTGTGTATATAACTCGTGTCATGTTACAAGGCTCGATCTCGATAAGATCTTGTTCATAACATATCAAATTATCATGCGACATCATTTGATAACGCTACCACGATCCGTCGTCATTTCCCGCGGTCATTCCGATTTCATTCGACATCATTTTGATAACGCTATCACGATCCGTCTTTATTTCCCGCGGTCATTACGATCTCTAAATATACCGCAATTGTGGAAACACAATTATTAGGTGATACGTATATATACGTATCACCTATTGTTATTACTCAGCGGGGTGTTTCCACAATCGCACAATACTTCACGATCATCTCTGGCTTTGTGTATATAATTCGTGTCATGTTACAAGGCTCGATCTCGATAAGATCTTGTTCATAACATATCAAATTATCATGCGACATCATTTGATAACGCTACCACGATCCGTCGTCATTTCCCGCGGTCATTCCGATTTCATTCGACATCATTTTGATAACGCTATCACGATCCGTCTTTATTTCCCGCGGTCATTACGATCTCTAAATATACCGCAATTGTGGAAACACAATTATTTTTATTCTTTTTCTTTGTACGTTTTTTGTGTCTCGTGTGTGTAAAATTTGGCTGGGGATATGATAATGAAACCTGGTGAACATAATAGACCTTGGTCCGAAATTGTGCACCTGGGTAATGATTATGACGGTACTACCCTGTGACGTCATGGAGACGCCATTTTGTGAAATATTTCAACAGCCCATATCTTTCTTACGTAATGGCATATTTTCACCAAATTCTGTACATGGCAAGCTAAGTTCAAGGGCTATATAAAAATGTCGCACCCAAGGTCGTACGGACAACGACGGACGCGTACGCGCGCGTCAAAGGGTAAAAATCCTTGAAAAATTCTCAAATCAACCGGCGAACCAATTTTCCATACGTTTCAGGTCATTCCGAGCATTTCAAAATTTTGCGCGCGTGCGCGTTTGCGCGCGCGCTTTTTCACGCGTAGCGCGCACGGAACAAAAAAATTGCCGTTTTTTTTTTGGAAACTGTTCCCAATACTTTCTATGATAAATTAAAACAGTTTCCAGATCTCCTCGACCAAAAACGCTCGAACAGGAGGGCGTAAAACTTTAAAATCCGCGAGTGCTGCTATGCACAAAAATGTACAAAATATGCCCTTTTTTAATTGATAATAATTTTTAAAATCCACGGGCAATTTTGTTAAAAATATTTTTCCTTGCAGACGAATGAGTTGTAGATACAACGTCATGCATCCTTATCGCCAACCAAACCTCATTATGTAATCATTTGACCATGAGAAGTTAACATTAGCAGTTTCAACGATTTTATCATTTGCGATTATGTATATATCGTGTTTGGATTCCGATATCTCGGTCAATTCTGCTTGAATCTGTCCCAAGTTTTGATATCTTGTAGCTGGGACGATTCTGAACAATTACTATCTCTTTCCGACCGGAAATGTGCCGATGCGCGCGTGCTACACATGACATCCGCGCGTGCTGCCATATGTAAAATATGTGAAAATGTGGTAAAAACATGCCCTGTTCAATTGATCATAAATTTGAAAATCCATGTTCAGTATTTTGGTCGTTATGTTTTCGTGATAGAGTATGAGTTGTAGGTATAGTGCGATATTCAAAGTTTGCAAACCGGACATCATGACGTCATCAAATTGCCATGAAAAGCGAAAATTTAATTTTGATTGATTTCATAAATTTTGTGTTATGTTTTGAAGGTGCAGTTGTGTGTCTATCTCCTTCGATTCTGGTCGAATACGTCTACAATTTTGATATGTTGTAGCGGAGATCTGGAGGAAAAATAATATGTTCCTATTATGTTGCTCAAATAATGGAAACATTTGTTTTCCCTCTATTGCAATGTAGCATACAAATAATTCAAGATATTCCGAGTAAGCCGTTATATTTCTTTTGTTTCGTAACTTATGGTGTTTTTAATTAAATGTTTGAAAACAGTAATTGGTTCTCCAAACAGGGCACATCAAATTGATGCATATAATGCCTTGCTAATTAACGTGACTAAGCCGCCCTCCCCAAAGTATGTGGCTTCGCCCCTATTACTACGTCATACAATTTCATATAACGCCCACCTCTTTCAGTAACGGTCAAAATAATCTCTCAACCCTAGTGTTTGCGTGTAGTAATCCCTATTAGCGCTGCAATAATGGAGAAAGGTGATTTTGACTCGACCTGTATCAACGTAATTCGATCCCTACGAACTGAAGTACCGCGATAATACGGCCCTCTCTTCCTACACACGAAGTGGGGATCAAGTATTGTGCCTGGAAAGTTTTTGTCTCTTCTCTGATCAACACGTTATTTTACAGGTAAGACAATATAATTTCTATCTTACATGGATAATTGAAGTTACATCGCATTTTATAATGTTAAGGTAGTCATGTTAAAGTTATATATTTATAATGAATGAGATGGAAACTAGTGGAATTATGAGGGAAGAGTTTGAGAGAGATTATACTAGTTATAGTCGTATAACTTGCTGAATATTGAGAATAATTAGGTGATACGTATAGCGTATCACGTATTGTTATTACTCAGCGGGGTGTTTCCACAATCGCACAATACTTCACGATCATCTCTGGCTTTGTGTATATAACTCGTGTCATGTTACAAGGCTCGATCTCGATAAGATCTTGTTCATAACATATCAAATTATCATGCGACATCATTTGATAACGCTACCACGATCCGTCGTCATTTCCCGCGGTCATTCCGATTTCATTCGACATCATTTTGATAACGCTATCACGATCCGTCTTTATTTCCCGCGGTCATTACGATCTCTAAATATACCGCAATTGTGGAAACACAATTATTTTTATTCTTTTTCTTTGCACGTTTTTTGTGTCTCGTGTCTGTAAAATTTGGCTGGGGATATGATAATGAAACCTGGTGAACATAATAGACCTTGGTCCGACATTGTGCACCTGGGTAATGATTATGACGGTACTACTCTGTGACGTCATGGAGACGCCATTTTGTGAAATATTTCAACAGCCCATACCTTTCTTACGTAATGGTATATTTTCACCAAATTCTGTACATGGCAAGCTAAGTTCAAGGGCTATATAAAAATGTCGCACCCAAGGTCGTACGGACAACGACGGACGCGTACGCGCGCGTCAAAGGGTAAAAATCCTTGAAAAATTCTCAAATCAACCGGCGAACCAATTTTCCATACGTTCCAGGTCATTCCGAGCATTTCAAAATTTTGCGCGCGTGCGCGTTTGCGCGCGCGCTTTTTCACGCGTAGCGCGCACGGAACAAAAAAATGGCGTTTTTTTTTTTGGAAACTGTTCCCAATACTTTCTATGATAAATTAAAACAGTTCCCAGATCTCCTCGACCAAAAACGCTCGAACAGGAGGGCGTAAAACTTTAAAATCCGCGAGTGCTGCTATGCACAAAATATGTACAAAATATGCACTTTTTTAATTGATAATAATTTTTAAAATCCACGGGCAATTTTGTTAAAAATATTTTTCCTTGCAGACGAATGAGTTGTAGATACAACGTCATGCATCCTTATTGCCAACCAAACCTCATTATGTAATCATATGACCATGAGAAGTTAACATTACCAGTTTTCAACGATTTTATCATTTGCGATTATGTGTATATCGTGTTTGGATTCCGATATCTCGGTCAATTCTGCTTGAATCTGTCCCAAGTTTTGATATCTTGTAGCTGGGACGATTCTGAACAATTACTATTTCTTTCCGACCGGAAATGTGCCGATGCGCGCGTGCTACACATGAAATCCGCGCGTGCTGCCATATGTAAAATATGTGAAAATGTGGTAAAAACATGCCCTGTTCAATTGATCATAAATTTGAAAATCCATGTTCAGTATTTTGGTCGTTATGTTTTCGTGATAGAGTATGAGTTGTAGGTATAGTGCGATATTCAAAGTTCGCAAACCGGACATCATGACGTCATCAAATTGCCATGAAAAGCGAAAATTTAATTTTGATTGATTTCATAAATTTTGTATTATGTTTGGAAGGTGCAGTTGTGCTTCTATCTCCTTCGATTCCGCTCGAATACGTCTACAATTTTGATATGTTGTAGAGGAGATATTGAGGAAAAATAATATGTTCCTATTAATTTGCTCAAATAATGGCAACATTTGTTTTTCCTTTATTGCAATTTATCATACAAATATTTCAATAAATTCCAGGTAAGCCGTTATATTTCTTTTGTTTCGTAACTTATGGCGTTTTTAATTAGATGTTTGAAAACAGTAATTGATTCTCAATACAGCGCACATCAAATTTATCCATATAATGCGTTGCCAATTAACGAGACCAGAACACCCTCCCCAATGTTAGGGTCTTCGCCCTCATACTACATCATACAATTTTATGAAACGCCCCTCCTTCCAGTAACGGTCAAAATAGTCTCTCACCCCTAGCATTTGTGCGTAGTAATCCCTATTAGTGCTGCAATAATGGGGAGGGAATTTTGACTCATACTAACTGTACGTAGCAAGGTTCTTCCAATGCATACAAAACAATAGTGGATGTGTGTGAGAGGGTGATGGATGACCAAGGGTGGAAAGGTCTGGACAATGTTTACAGGATCTAGCCAGTGGTGTGAGTTGTGGAATGTTGATGAATAAATAGAGAGAATGACACAAAGTAAGAGAGAATGACAGAATATAAGAGTGGAATGATAAGATGATGATGGTACAATTTAGAGTACGATACTGCATAATCAAATAATATTCTTCAGGATATCACACTCCTCCCCCCTTTAGATTTTTACTTCAAATTATGTGGACGCATTATAGGTCTGATGGTGTGTAGTCTTATCGTTCAGGCCCATGAAGGTATATTAGTTTGTGTTGTACATACTACATAGACTTCACTTTTAGTAGTAAATGCAACTTGATTGTGTGAAATTAAATAATTATCAAAAGTGTCTGGAACATAAAGAATAAATATGACGACGACTACTTCTGATGATAGTGGCGTACTCAGGATTTTTCAAGGGGGGGGGGGTTATTTCGTCAACCAACATTTTCAAGGGGGGGGGGGGTGGGTTTCGGTAAATTTTTTTCGAGGGGGGAGGGGTGTCGGTGAAGATTTGTGAGGCGGGTGGGGGGTGGCACTGAAGATCTTTTCGAGGGGGTGTAGTTGGGGATTTGTTTTCGAAGGGGGAGGGGTTGTCGGTGAATATTTTTTGAGGGGGGTGTCGGTAAAGATTTTGTTTGAGGGGTGTCAGTGAACATTATTTGAGGGGGTCGTCAGTGAAGATTTTCATCGGGGGGGGGGTGTTGGTGAAGATTGTTTCTCGGGGGGGGGGGTGTTGATGAAGATTTGTTGAGGGGGGTGTAGGCGAAATTTTGTTGATGGGGTAGTCTGAGAGAATTATTTGAGGGGGATTTCGGTGAACATTTTTCTCAGGGGGGGCGGTGTTGGTGAAGATTTTTTTTTATGGAGGGGGGAGGGGGGTGTTGGTGAAGATTATTCAAGGGGTCTAAGGTCAAAGGTCAAAGGTCATACGTATCACCTAATTCGTCACAGTGACGAATTTCATGTCTAGTTTTTATTCTTTTTCTTTGCACGTTTTTTGTGTCTCGTGTCTGTAAAATTTGGCTGGGGATATGATAATGAAACCTGGTGAACATAATAGACCTTGGTCCGACATTGTGCACCTGGGTAATGATTATGACGGTACTACTCTGTGACGTCATGGAGACGCCATTTTGTGAAATATTTCAACAGCCCATACCTTTCTTACGTAATGGTATATTTTCACCAAATTCTGTACATGGCAAGCTAAGTTCAAGGGCTATATAAAAATGTCGCACCCAAGGTCGTACGGACAACGACGGACGCGTACGCGCGCGTCAAAGGGTAAAAATCCTTGAAAAATTCTCAAATCAACCGGCGAACCAATTTTCCATACGTTCCAGGTCATTCCGAGCATTTCAAAATTTTGCGCGCGTGCGCGTTTGCGCGCGCGCTTTTTCACGCGTAGCGCGCACGGAACAAAAAAATGGCGTTTTTTTTTTTGGAAACTGTTCCCAATACTTTCTATGATAAATTAAAACAGTTCCCAGATCTCCTCGACCAAAAACGCTCGAACAGGAGGGCGTAAAACTTTAAAATCCGCGAGTGCTGCTATGCACAAAATATGTACAAAATATGCACTTTTTTAATTGATAATAATTTTTAAAATCCACGGGCAATTTTGTTAAAAATATTTTTCCTTGCAGACGAATGAGTTGTAGATACAACGTCATGCATCCTTATTGCCAACCAAACCTCATTATGTAATCATATGACCATGAGAAGTTAACATTACCAGTTTTCAACGATTTTATCATTTGCGATTATGTGTATATCGTGTTTGGATTCCGATATCTCGGTCAATTCTGCTTGAATCTGTCCCAAGTTTTGATATCTTGTAGCTGGGACGATTCTGAACAATTACTATTTCTTTCCGACCGGAAATGTGCCGATGCGCGCGTGCTACACATGAAATCCGCGCGTGCTGCCATATGTAAAATATGTGAAAATGTGGTAAAAACATGCCCTGTTCAATTGATCATAAATTTGAAAATCCATGTTCAGTATTTTGGTCGTTATGTTTTCGTGATAGAGTATGAGTTGTAGGTATAGTGCGATATTCAAAGTTCGCAAACCGGACATCATGACGTCATCAAATTGCCATGAAAAGCGAAAATTTAATTTTGATTGATTTCATAAATTTTGTATTATGTTTGGAAGGTGCAGTTGTGCTTCTATCTCCTTCGATTCCGCTCGAATACGTCTACAATTTTGATATGTTGTAGAGGAGATATTGAGGAAAAATAATATGTTCCTATTAATTTGCTCAAATAATGGCAACATTTGTTTTTCCTTTATTGCAATTTATCATACAAATATTTCAATAAATTCCAGGTAAGCCGTTATATTTCTTTTGTTTCGTAACTTATGGCGTTTTTAATTAGATGTTTGAAAACAGTAATTGATTCTCAATACAGCGCACATCACATTTATCCATATAATGCGTTGCCAATTAACGAGACCAGAACACCCTCCCCAATGTTAGGGTCTTCGCCCTCATACTACATCATACAATTTTATGAAACGCCCCTCCTTCCAGTAACGGTCAAAATAGTCTCTCACCCCTAGCATTTGTGCGTAGTAATCCCTATTAGTGCTGCAATAATGGGGAGGGAATTTTGACTCATACTAACTGTACGTAGCAAGGTTCTTCCAATGCATACAAAACAATAGTGGATGTGTGTGAGAGGGTGATGGATGACCAAGGGTGGAAAGGTCTGGACAATGTTTACAGGATCTAGCCAGTGGTGTGAGTTGTGGAATGTTGATGAATAAATAGAGAGAATGACACAAAGTAAGAGAGAATGACAGAATATAAGAGTGGAATGATAAGATGATGATGGTACAATTTAGAGTACGATACTGCATAATCAAATAATATTCTTCAGGATATCACACTCCTCCCCCCTTTAGATTTTTACCTCAAATTATGTGGACGCATTATAGGTCTGATGGTGTGTAGTCTTATCGTTCAGGCCCATGAAGGTATATTAGTTTGTGTTGTACATACTACATAGACTTCACTTTTAGTAGTAAATGCAACTTGATTGTGTGAAATTAAATAATTATCAAAAGTGTCTGGAACATAAAGAATAAATATGACGACGACTACTTCTGATGATAGTGGCGTACTCAGGATTTTTCAAGGGGGGGGGGTTATTTCGTCAACCAACATTTTCAAGGGGGGGGGTGGGTTTCGGTAAATTTTTTTCGAGGGGGGAGGGGTGTCGGTGAAGATTTGTGAGGCGGGTGGGGGTGGCACTGAAGATCTTTTCGAGGGGGTGTAGTTGGGGATTTGTTTTCGAAGGGGGAGGGGTTGTCGGTGAATATTTTTTGAGGGGGGTGTCGGTAAAGATTTTGTTTGAGGGGTGTCAGTGAACATTATTTGAGGGGGTCGTCAGTGAAGATTTTCATCGGGGGGGGGGGGGGGGGTGTTGGTGAAGATTGTTTCTCGGGGGGGGGGGGTGTTGATGAAGATTTGTTGAGGGGGGTGTAGGCGAAATTTTGTTGATGGGGTAGTCTGAGAGAATTATTTGAGGGGGATTTCGGTGAACATTTTTCTCAGGGGGGGGCGGTGTTGGTGAAGATTTTTTTTTATGGAGGGGGGAGGGGGGTGTTGGTGAAGATTATTCAAGGGGTCTAAGGTCAAAGGTCAAAGGTCATACGTATCACCTAATTCGTCACAGTGACGAATTTCATGTCTAGTTTTTATTCTTTTTCTTTGTACGTTTCTTGTGTCTCGTGTCTGTAAAATTTGGCTGGGGATATGATAATGAAACCTGGTGAACATAATAGACCTTGGTCCGACATTGTGCACCTGGGTAATGATTATGACGGTACTACTCTGTGACGTCATGGAGACGCCATTTTGTGAAATATTTCAACAGCCCATACCTTTCTTACGTAATGGTATATTTTCACCAAATTCTGTACATGGCAAGCTAAGTTCAAGGGCTATATAAAAATGTCGCACCCAAGGTCGTACGGACAACGACGGACGCGTACGCGCGCGTCAAAGGGTAAAAATCCTTGAAAAATTCTCAAATCAACCGGCGAACCAATTTTCCATACGTTTCAGGTCATTCCGAGCATTTCAAAATTTTGCGCGCGTGCGCGTTTGCGCGCGCGCTTTTTCACGCGTAGCGCGCACGGAACAAAAAAATGGCGTTTTTTTTTTTGGAAACTGTTCCTAATACTTTCTATGATAAATTAAAACAGTTTCCAGATCTCCTCGACCAAAAACGCTCGAACAGGAGGGCGTAAAACTTTAAAATCCGCGAGTGCTGCTATGCACAAAATATGTACAAAATATGCCCTTTTTTAATTGATAATAATTTTTAAAATCCACGGGCGATTTTGTTAAAAATATTTTTCCTTGCAGACGAATGAGTTGTAGATACAACGTCATGCATCCTTATCGCCAACCAAACCTCATTATGTAATCATATGACCATGAGAAGTTAACATTAGCAGTTTTCAACGATTTTATCATTTGCGATTATGTATATATCGTGTTTGGATTCCGATATCTCGGTCAATTCTGCTTGAATCTGTCCCAAGTTTTGATATCTTGTAGCTGGGACGATCCTGAACAATTACTATCTCTTTCCGACCGGAAATGTGCCGATGCGCGCGTGCTACACATGAAATCCGCGCGTGCTGCCATATGTAAAATATGTGAAAATGTGGTAAAAACATGCCCTGTTCAATTGATCATAAATTTGAAAATCCATGTTCAGTATTTTGGTTGTTGTGTATTCGTGACAGAGTATGAGTTGTAGATATGGTGCGATATTCAAAAATCGCCAATCGGACATCGTGACGTCATCAATTTGCCATGAAAAGCGAAAATTAAATTTTGATTGATTTCATAAATTTTGTGTTATGTTTTGAAGGTGCAGTTGTGTGTCTATCTCCTTCGATTCTGGTCGAATACGTCTACAATTTTGATATGTTGTAGCGGAGATCTGGAGGAAAAATAATATGTTCCTATTATGTTACTTACATAATGGCAACATTTGTTTTTTCTCTATTGCAATGTAGGATACAAATATTTCAAGATATTCCGAGTAAGCCGTTATATTTCTTTTGTTTCGTAACTTATGGTGTTTTTAATTAAATATTTGAAAACAGTAATTGGTTCTCCAAACAGGGCACATCAAATTGATGCATATAATGCCTTGCTAATTAACGTGACTAAGCCGCCCTCCCCAAAGTATGAGGCTTCGCCCCTATTACTACGTCGTTCAACGCCCACCTGTTTTCAGTAACGGTCGAAATAATCTCTCAACCCTAGCGTTTGCGTGTAGTAATCCCTATTAGCGCTGCAATAATGGAGAAAGGTGATTTTGACTCGACCTGTATCAACGTAATTTGATCCCTACGAACTGAAGTATATACCGCGATAACACGGCCCTCTCTTCCTACACACGAAGTGGGGATCAAGTATTGTGCCTGGAAAGTTGTTGTCTCTTCTCTGATCAACACGTTATTGTACAGGTAAGACAATATAATTTCTATCTTACATGGATAATTGAAGTTACATCGCATTGTATAATGTTAAGGTAGTCATGTTAAAGTTTTATATTTATAATGAATGAGATGGAAACTAGTGGAATTATGAGGGAAGAGTTTGAGAGAGATTATACTAGTTATAGTTGTATAACTTGCTGAATATTGAGAATAATCTTTGTATTGTTTATGGTAATTATCTAAGTAATAATTATATACTGGTTGATCAATGTAAAAGAGATACACAAGTTGTGAATTAATACATGTATATTATAAGTGAGTATACTGTTGCATAAAGATTTAGCATGAGGTACTGCTGTGAACAGTGAAGATTAACTTTGAATGTTCGATGTGAACGAGACTTATAATTATTTTTCTGTGTGTTCTCCTATACTTATGATTGTATAAATTTGTGGAACCAGTCAAAGCATAAAGCCGTGTGTATGAAAAGGGTTTAGTTATTCCAATCGCCCCTTACCGAAACTAAAATTGAGATAAACAAACGTATATATCTGCAGTCTGTCTCATTCACGAAATGAAAATGATGTATTCGCTTCTTTGAGAAACCTTCCAAAAGAATAACTTTGTACGATTGCATGGTTTAAAGGTACACTTGAGTATTGGTACTTTCCGAAATGCCCCATGACACAAAATTGGTTGGTTCTAATTCAATTAGAAAGTTCCTTGAATAAAACATGTAAAATGAGAATCCCTTTCAAATGTTCTCATAATTGTAAAATTTCATT
Organism: Echinarachnius parma; assembly: GCA_037951105.1. Lineage (NCBI taxonomy): Eukaryota > Metazoa > Echinodermata > Echinoidea > Clypeasteroida > Echinarachniidae > Echinarachnius > Echinarachnius parma. The sequence continues at coordinate 9,531 of JBAMJV010004154.1, read as the reverse complement.
TAAAAATATTTTATTTATATATCGTCTAGACAATCGATATCTTGATTTTTTTTTAAATACTTAAAATGCATATACACTTCTTAAAAAAAAAAAAAAATGAGGTTTTTAAATAGTTGATACTATCTTTATCTAATCATTATTTTCACAAAACATCACATGCACAATGTTGCTTTCTTAGAAAGCACCCTCTTGAGTTGTAACAGCTATTTAAAAAAAAAATGATAACCGGGTCTTTACTTTGTCGTTTGTTATTTTCTATACATGTCAACCATGGTTGAGTTATAACTGTTAGGTTGTACTGTAATGGTGCAGGTTTTGATTAATACAATTTAGTTTGACTAAAACTCAATCATCCCTTTAAGAATATTTTTGATAGTTTTTTCCCCTATCTATCATCCCCTCAGTACACCAGGGATTCAGGAATTGTTTATTTTAGTTCGGTCACTTCACAAACATGTTGTAGATTCGAGTAGCCATTTTGACGCTAGGATTTAAAGTGCCATTGTCAGTTTTGAGATTTAGTTTAGTAATTTGATATTATTTATAAAGTTAATATATTTTTTTTAAATATGAAATACATTATTTGATACTTGATTATTATAAGGAGTTTTTGTGATAACTGTTTAATAATGTTTAATGTTTAATAATTCTTTATAAGCATGCATGATAGGTCTGATGGTGACAGGGTGTAGTCTTATCGTTCAGGCCCATGAAAGTATATTACTTTGTGTTATACATAAACTTCACTGTTAGTAGTAATTGTGCATCTTGATTGTGTGGTAAATGATATAGTTATTCAAAGTGTCTGGAACATATATAATCACTAAGACGACGGATACTTGTGATGATGATAGATAGTGGCGATTTTTTCAAAGGGGGGGGGGGGGGGGGTTATTTCGTCAACCAAAATTGTCAAGGGGTGCCGGTTGAGGGGTTGTTAATGAAGAATTTTCCAGGGGTGGGCGTCGATGAAGATTTGTCGGGGGGGGGGGGGGTGTCGGTGAAGATTTTTCGAGGGGGGTCAGTGAAGATTATTCGAGGGGAGGGGGAAGTCGGTGAAGGTCAAAGGTCATGCGTATCACCTTATTCGTCAAAATGACGAATAACATGTCTAGTTTTTATTCTTTTTCTTTGTACGTTTTTTGTGTCTCGTGTCTGTAAAATTTGGCTGGGGATATGATAATGAAACCTGGTGAACATAATAGACCTTGGTCCGACATTGTGCACCTGGGTAATGATTATGACGGTACTACTCTGTGACGTCATGGAGACGCCATTTTGTGAAATATTTCAACAGCCCATACCTTTCTTACGTAATGGTATATTTTCACCAAATTCTGTACATGGCAAGCTAAGTTCAAGGGCTATATAAAAATGTCGCACCCAAGGTCGTACGGACAACGACGGACGCGTACGCGCGCGTCAAAGGGTAAAAATCCTTGAAAAATTCTCAAATCAACCGGCGAACCAATTTTCCATACGTTTCAGGTCATTCCGAGCATTTCAAAATTTTGCGCGCGTGCGCGTTTGCGCGCGCGCTTTTTCACGCGTAGCGCGCACGGAACAAAAAAATGGCGTTTTTTTTTTTGGAAACTGTTCCTAATACTTTCTATGATAAATTAAAACAGTTTCCAGATCTCCTCGACCAAAAACGCTCGAACAGGAGGGCGTAAAACTTTAAAATCCGCGAGTGCTGCTATGCACAAAATATGTACAAAATATGCCCTTTTTTAATTGATAATAATTTTTAAAATCCACGGGCGATTTTGTTAAAAATATTTTTCCTTGCAGACGAATGAGTTGTAGATACAACGTCATGCATCCTTATCGCCAACCAAACCTCAGTATGTAATCATATGACCATGAGAAGTTAACATTAGCAGTTTTCAACGATTTTATCATTTGCGATTATGTATATATCGTGTTTGGATTCCGATATCTCGGTCAATTCTGCTTGAATCTGTCCCAAGTTTTGATATCTTGTAGCTGGGACGATTCTGAACAATTACTATCTCTTTCCGACCGGAAATGTGCCGATGCGCGCGTGCTACACATGAAATCCGCGCGTGCTGCCATATGTAAAATATGTGAAAATGTGGTAAAAACATGCCCTGTTCAATTGATCATAAATTTGAAAATCCATGTTCAGTATTTTGGTCGTTATGTTTTCGTGATAGAGTATGAGTTGTAGGTATAGTGCGATATTCAAAGTTCGCAAACCGGACATCATGACGTCATCAAATTGCCATGAAAAGCGAAAATTTAATTTTGATTGATTTCATAAATTTTGTATTATGTTTGGAAGGTGCAGTTGTGCTTCTATCTCCTTCGATCCCGCTCGAATACGTCTACAATTTTGATATGTTGTAGTGGAGATATTGAGGAAAAATAATATGTTCCTATTAATTTGCTCAAATAATGGCAACATTTGTTTTTCCTTTATTGTAATTTAGCATACAAATATTTCAAGAAATTCCAGGTAAGCCGTTATATTTCTTTTGTTTCGTAACTTATGGCGTTTTTAATTAGATGTTTGAAAACAGTAATTGATTCTCAATACAGCGCACATCAAATCTATGCATATAATGCGTTGCCAATTAACGAGACCAGAACACCCTCCCCAATGTTAGGGTCTTCGCCCTCATACTACATCATACAATTTTATGAAACGCCCCTCCTTCCAGTAACGGTCAAAATAGTCTCTCACCCCTAGCATTTGTGCGTAGTATCCCTATTAGAAATGAAATAATGCATGGGGAAGGAATTGTGATTCTCACTGTATGTTTAAACACCAACGTATAGCACAATATTCATTTCTTCATTCATATCATGCATGTGTGTTTCATACCATGGAGTAAACAATTTAAGAGAGGTGTGTGTTGACTAACATATCATGACGGAACATTTTATGTTACACGACCGTGTTAATGATGGTGGTGATGATTATTGGATGATCTATTATGTTTCAGAATATCACAAAGGTGGGATCGAGTATGCTGTGCATTAAAGGTGATTATTCCTGATTCTATGTTAAAGGTGTTAATGATGGTGGTGATAATTATTGGATTATCTATTATGCTTCAGAATATCACGAAGTGGGGATTAATACTTGTCTCGATAATACATTGTTTTGTTGTTTTAGACATGCATACTGACTAAATTAATGCTTTCGTGATGGAAAATGCTATATGAATTTTAGTTGTAATGAAAGTAATGAAATATACAGTTAATATATTTGTAGAAAAATATTAGGAATATATCACCAATGTGAAAAGGTAGTTTCAGTAGAGCCAGTATGACAAAAAGCAGACTTGTATCTGAAACCTTAACCCTTTCAATTTGGAAAGTGTATTATTTATGTGTTGTATTATAGTGTCCTACGGACGTGAATAAAGACACTTGTAAAAGATCATCTTGTAAGATGATACATGGTCATAGATTAGCTCCAGTTTGGACTGGTAGAGTTCACGGGCGTATAGATCGGGGGAGGGGGTGGGATGGGTAATATACCCCCTCCCTTTTTTGGGTGGGGGTGTGGGGGGGGGGGGGGGGGGAGGCAATGGCCTGTACAATAATTCCCCGCTATTTTTAACATTACATCTTTATAAAAATACATAAGAATACTAATAATAACCACGCTTCTAATTAGAGTGATGTTTTAAACACAAATTTCGAACGGGCTCCAAATGGGAGGAGGGTAATAACCATCCCATACCCTCCCTTAAATTTGTATAGACCTGGTATAGACATATACATGTACATGTGAGAGTGATTGTGTGTGTGTGTGTGTGTGTGTGTGTGTGTGTGTGTGTTACTAAAATTTACTTAAATAATAGGCCTAGACCTGTTTTGTTACTTGTTATCTTGGGCCCAACCATAGAGTCTTGATCATAACTGTATGGACTCAACATATATAATGTATGTTTAGGTTGATTGCCCTCTACAATGATAATTGTGTAAGATTTCCTCCAAATAAAATTGGTTTAAACTTGTTGTGGAAAGGTTCAAAAGATAAATTTCAAATGGGTACGGATCACCTAATTCGTCTATGACGAATTTCATGTCTAGTTTTTATTCTTTTTCTTTGCACGTTTTTTGTGTCTCGTGTCTGTAAAATTTGGCTGGGGATATGATAATGAAACCTGGTGAACATAATAGACCTTGGTCCGACATTGTGCACCTGGGTAATGATTATGACGGTACTACTCTGTGACGTCATGGAGACGCCATTTTGTGAAATATTTCAACAGCCCATACCTTTCTTACGTAATGGTATATTTTCACCAAATTCTGTATATGGCAAGCTAAATTCAAGGGCTATATAAAAATGTCGCACCCAAGGTCGTACGGACAACGACGGACGCGTACGCGCGCGTCAAAGGGTAAAAATCCTTGAAAAATTCTCAAATCAACCGGCGAACCAATTTTCCATACGTTTCAGGTCATTCCGAGCATTTCAAAATTTTGCGCGCGTGCGCGTTTGCGCGCGCGCTTTTTCACGCGTAGCGCGCACGGAACAAAAAAATTGCGTTTTTTTTTTTGGAAACTGTTCCTAATACTTTCTATGATAAATTAAAACAGTTTCCAGATCTCCTCGACCAAAAACGCTCGAACAGGAGGGCGTAAAACTTTAAAATCCGCGAGTGCTGCTATGCACAAAATATGTACAAAATATGCCCTTTTTTAATTGATAATAATTTTTAAAATCCACGGGCAATTTTGTTAAAAATATTTTTCCTTGCAGACGAATGAGTTGTAGATACAACGTCATGCATCCTTATTGCCAACCAAACCTCATTATGTAATCATATGACCATGAGAAGTTAACATTACCAGTTTTCAACGATTTTATCATTTGCGATTATGTGTATATCGTGTTTGGATTCCGATATCTCGGTCAATTCTGCTTGAATCTGTCCCAAGTTTTGATATCTTGTAGCTGGGACGATTCTGAACAATTACTATTTCTTTCCGACCGGAAATGTGCCGATGCGCGCGTGCTACACATGAAATCCGCGCGTGCTGCCATATGTAAAATATGTGAAAATGTGGTAAAAACATGCCCTGTTCAATTGATCATAAATTTGAAAATCCATGTTCAGTATTTTGGTCGTTATGTTTTCGTGATAGAGTATGAGTTGTAGGTATAGTGCGATATTCAAAGTTCGCAAACCGGACATCATGACGTCATCAAATTGCCATGAAAAGCGAAAATTTAATTTTGATTGATTTCATAAATTTTGTATTATGTTTGGAAGGTGCAGTTGTGCTTCTATCTCCTTCGATTCCGCTCGAATACGTCTACAATTTTGATATGTTGTAGAAGAGATATTGAGGAAAAATAATATGTTCCTATTAATTTGCTCAAATAATGGCAACATTTGTTTTTCCTTTATTGCAATTTATCATACAAATATTTCAATAAATTCCAGGTAAGCCGTTATATTTCTTTTGTTTCGTAACTTATGGCGTTTTTAATTAGATGTTTGAAAACAGTAATTGATTCTCAATACAGCGCACATCAAATTTATGCATATAATGCGTTGCCAATTAACGAGACCAGAACACCCTCCCCAATGTTAGGGTCTTCGCCCTCATACTACATCATACAATTTTATGAAACGCCCCTCCTTCCAGTAACGGTCAAAATAGTCTCTCACCCCTAGCATTTGTGCGTAGTAATCCCTATTAGTGCTGCAATAATGGGGAGGGAATTTTGACTCATACTAACTGTACGTAGCAAGGTTCTTCCGATGCATACAAAACAATAGTGGATGTGTGTGAGAGGGTGATGGATGACCAAGGGTGGAAAGGTCTGGACAATGTTTACAGGATCTAGCCAGTGGTGTGAGTTGTGGAATGTTGATGAATAAATAGAGAGAATGACACAAAGTAAGAGAGAATGACAGAATATAAGAGTGGAATGATAAGATGATGATGGTACAATTTAGAGTACGATACTGCATAATCAAATAATATTCTTCAGGATATCACACTCCTCCCCCCTTTAGATTTTTACTTCAAATTATGTGGACGCATTATAGGTCTGATGGTGTGTAGTCTTATCGTTCAGGCCCATGAAGGTATATTAGTTTGTGTTGTACATACTACATAGACTTCACTTTTAGTAGTAAATGCAACTTGATTGTGTGAAATTAAATAATTATCAAAAGTGTCTGGAACATAAAGAATAAATATGACGACGACTACTTCTGATGATAGTGGCGTACTCAGGATTTTTCAAGGGGGGGGGGGGGGTTATTTCGTCAACCAACATTTTCAAGGGGGGGGGGGGGTGGGTTTCGGTAAATTTTTTTCGAGGGGGGAGGGGTGTCGGTGAAGATTTGTGAGGCGGGTGGGGGGTGGCACTGAAGATCTTTTCGAGGGGGTGTAGTTGGGGATTTGTTTTCGAAGGGGGAGGGGTTGTCGGTGAATATTTTTTGAGGGGGTTGTCGGTAAAGATTTTGTTTGAGGGGTGTCAGTGAACATTATTTGAGGGGGTCGTCAGTGAAGATTTTCATCGGGGGGGGGGGGGGGGGGGTGTTGGTGAAGATTGTTTCTCGGGGGGGGGGGGGTGTTGATGAAGATTTGTTGAGGGGGGTGTAGGCGAAATTTTGTTGATGGGGTAGTCTGAGAGAATTATTTGAGGGGGATTTCGGTGAACATTTTTCTCAGGGGGGGCGGTGTTGGTGAAGATTTTTTTTTTATGGAGGGGGGAGGGGGGTGTTGGTGAAGATTATTCAAGGGGTCTAAGGTCAAAGGTCAAAGGTCATACGTATCACCTAATTCGTCACAGTGACGAATTTCATGTCTAGTTTTTGTTATTATTGCCGGCATTATGAATATTATTATTACTTTTATTATTATTGTCAATATTATTAGGTGATACGTATAGCGTATCACGTATTGTTATTACTCAGCGGGGTGTTTCCACAATCGCACAATACTTCACGATCATCTCTGGCTTTGTGTATATAACTCGTGTCATGTTACAAGGCTCGATCTCGATAAGATCTTGTTCATAACATATCAAATCATCATGCGACATCATTTGATAACGCTACCACGATCCGTCGTCATTTCCCGCGGTCATTCCGATTTCATTCGACATCATTTTGATAACGCTATCACGATCCGTCTTTATTTCCCGCGGTCATTACGATCTCCAAATATACCGCAATTGTGGAAACACAATTCTTTTTATTCTTTTTCTTTGTACGTTTTTTGTGTCTCGTGTCTGTAAAATTTGGCTGGGGATATGATAATGAAACCTGGTGAACATAATAGACCTTGGTCCGACATTGTGCACCTGGGTAATGATTATGACGGTACTACTCTGTGACGTCATGGAGACGCCATTTTGTGAAATATTTCAACAGCCCATACCTTTCTTACGTAATGGTATATTTTCACCAAATTCTGTACATGGCAAGCTAAGTTCAAGGGCTATATAAAAATGTCGCACCCAAGGTCGTACGGACAACGACGGACGCGTACGCGCGCGTCAAAGGGTAAAAATCCTTGAAAAATTCTCAAATCAACCGGCGAACCAATGTTCCATACGTTTCAGGTCATTCCGAGCATTTCAAAATTTTGCGCGCGTGCGCGTTTGCGCGCGCGCTTTTTCACGCGTAGCGCGCACGGAACAAAAAAATGGCGGTTTTTTTTTTTGGAAACTGTTCCTAATACTTTCTATGATAAATTAAAACAGTTTCCAGATCTCCTCGACCAAAAACGCTCGAACAGGAGGGCGTAAAACTTTAAAATCCGCGAGTGCTGCTATGCACAAAATATGTACAAAATATGCCCTTTTTTAATTGATAATAATTTTTAAAATCCACGGGCGATTTTGTTAAAAATATTTTTCCTTGCAGACGAATGAGTTGTAGATACAACGTCATGCATCCGTATCGCCAACCAAACCTCATTATGTAATCATATGACCATGAGAAGTTAACATTAGCAGTTTTCAACGATTTTATCATTTGCGATTATGTATATATCGTGTTTGGATTCCGATATCTCGGTCAATTCTGCTTGAATCTGTCCCAAGTTTTGATATCTTGTAGCTGGGACGATCCTGAACAATTACTATCTCTTTCCGACCGGAAATGTGCCGATGCGCGCGTGCTACACATGAAATCCGCGCGTGCTGCCATATGTAAAATATGTGAAAATGTGGTAAAAACATGCCCTGTTCAATTGATCATAAATTTGAAAATCCATGTTCAGTATTTTGGTTGTTGTGTATTCGTGACAGAGTATGAGTTGTAGATATGGTGCGATATTCAAAAATCGCCAATCGGACATCGTGACGTCATCAATTTGCCATGAAAAGCGAAAATTAAATTTTGATTGATTTCATAAATTTTGTGTTATGTTTTGAAGGTGCAGTTGTGTGTCTATCTCCTTCGATTCTGGTCGAATACGTCTACAATTTTGATATGCTGTAGCGGAGATCTGGAGGAAAAATAATGTGTTCCTATTATGTTGCTCAAATAATGGAAACATTTGTTTCCCTCTATTGCAATGTAGCATACAAATAATTCAAGATATTCCCAGTAAGCCGTTATATATCTTTTGTTTCATAACTTATGGCGTTTTTAATTAGATGTTTGAAAACAGTAATTGATTCTCAATACAGCGCACATCAAATTTATGCATATAATGCGTTGCCAATTAATGAGACCAGAACACCCTCCCCAATGTTAGGGTCTTCACCCTCATACTACATCATACAATTTTATGAAACGCCCCTCCTTCCAGTAACGGTCAAAATAGTCTCTCACCCCTAGCATTTGTGCGTATTATCCCTATTAGAAATGAAATAATGCATGGGAAGGAATTGTGATTCTCACTGTATGTTTAAACACCAACGTATAGCACAATATTCCTTTCTCCATTCATATCATGCTTGTGTGTTTCATACCATGGAGTAAACAATTTAAGAGAGGTGTGTGTTGACTAACATATCATGACGGAACATTCTGTGTTACACGACCGTGTTAATGATGGTGATGATTATTGGATGATCTATTATGTTTCAGAATATCACAAAGGTGGGATCGAGTATGCTGTGCATTAAAGGTGATTATTCCTGATTCTATGTTACACGTGTTAATGATGGTGGTGATAATTATTGGATTATCTATTATGCTTCAGAATATCACGAAGTGGGGATTAATACTTGTCTCGATAATACATTGTTTTGTTGTTTTAGACATGCATACTGACTAAATTAATGCTTTCGTGATGGAAAATGCTATATGAATTTTAGTTGTAATGAAAGTAATGAAATATACAGTTAATATATTTGTAGAAAAATATTAGGAATATATCACCAATGTGAAAAGGTAGTTTCAGTAGAGCCAGTGTGACAAAAAGCAGACTTGTATCTGAAACCTTAACCCTTTCAATTTGGAAAGTGTATTATTTATGTGTTGTATTATAGTGTCCTACGGACGTGAATAAAGACACTTGTAAAAGATCATCTTGTAAGATGATACATGGTCATAGATTAGCTCCAGTTTG
>JBAMJV010004153.1:0-32096 GCA_037951105.1 Echinarachnius parma | reverse complement strand
TTTTATTTTGAATACAAAACAATATCCTAGTTAAGTATGCAAAAAAAGTTTCAGAACATTTATCCAATTCGTTACTGAGTAATTCTGCGAAATGTGCGCCGTCACGGACATTACATCTTTTGGACATGACTTTTTGCATCCATATACATCTTTGCAAAAGTCTGTGAGTTCTGAGACCTCACAAAGGTGATTTAGGTATTTAATTATAGACAAGGCAATGATGAATTGAATCCAAGTTGTTTTGGGGGAAACGGGCCAGGCATATGTGATATAGACAACAAAACGTTGCGTCACGGACATTACATTTTCAGCATCACGGACATTACACTTTTGTCCACTCTTTCTAAACTCAGAAATAACCCGCAAAAAATGCTCCATTGTGCATGACACTTTTTTTAATTGTACATTTGATATGTAATCAAACAGTTTTGAGAACAAAAATTATATTTCAATTTTTGTTTCAATTAGCAAAAAATTATTTTTTAAATATTAATAAGTTTTTCCAAAATTATTGTAAAATTTGAAATTTTTCAACAGAATGTGCAGTAAACCAAATGTTCAACTATTAAAGCATATATTATGCATTTTTAATGAGGTACAATGCTGTTTTGTGCCAAACAATTGTAAAATCTAAAACAAGTTGTGTACATCATGGGCATAACACATGGAAAATCATGGACTAAGAGTATAATTTTTGCAATTTGATCATACTATATGAGATTTAACCATCTCTTTCTCCTCCCAGTAAGTTATAGTCAAGTCTTTATTGATTATTAAGACATGCATGTTCAAATTAAGCAAGGAATTTAGTTTTTATAAATAGTTCAGAGTACTGACTCAAAGTTCACTATCTGATTAACGATACAATTTATTAAAATTTGAACCACGAAGGTAGTAGTCCCCCTGTTACTTGGGATTATCTTATTTCTTGGCTAAAGTAAGACATTTACATAAGAAAATAATGCTTGATATTTTTTTGCTCTGCTTTTTTATACTTTTCACTGTGTATGTAATGTCCGTGACGCAGCCGTGACGTAATGTCCGTTACGCCATTCTGGACAAGCCATCAAATATTTTAGTAAATGCTCTTGATATACTTTATGATATAACATTCTAGCTTTGCAAATGAATTTTGAATTAAATTGAATTAGGACTTCTGCTTCTACAAAAACTTTTATATCTAAAACGTCACGGACATTACACATCAATGTTGTAAGAATCAAGATTTTATCCAATAACAGTTTTCAAAAAGTAAAGATTTTTGCACAATTTCCTTTTCTATGATGTTAAAACAAAGCATAAACAAGACATTAGAAGTAGAATTATTGTTCTGAAGTGATCCATATTTAAACATTTTATTTCACAAACAACGGATGCAAATGTCATCATTTTTGAGGGTAATACATACAATTTTTTTCCCAACTTCAATGGCCAAAAAAATATATATTCTGCATTGAATTTCAAACTTTTTTCCTTTAGTCATCAAAATATGGTCCTTCCTCATTACTATCCAGTAGTTAACAAGGCTGTCCCATGAGTTTCATTTTTCCATCTTTGGGTGACATTTTTCGTGGAATTGCCCTTATATAGTCATTATGAAATTAATATCAGTTATGAAATACAATTATATTATAAATGATTGATAAAACTTACTAATATTGTTTGGTTCACTCTCAACGATGTGCGTCTCTGATTAAGTGACTAAACGTGTGGCTGTACTAGGAGATCTCGTGTAAGCAAAGCAAATTAGATGTGTGCTCGAAAATAATGCTCACACTCTCAGTGCATTGCTATGCAACACAGCCATCGCTGGCTACAAGTGCAGTGGCGTAGCTATGGGGGGGGGGGGGGGGGGGGGGGGGTGCAATTTGGGGGAATGCCTATCTCCTCCCCTACCCCCTGCTGGCCGCTACTAATACTTCCCGTTATGTAGGAGAACAATTTATACACATATAAGTGCATTTTTGCATTGCTTATACTGCTGCACTGGTCTGTATGTTTTGTTATGCCACTGTATAATGCAGGAAACGTCATCAAATAGTTGACGCGTGCTGTATAATCGACTTTGATCGAATCTACTTGCAGCATTAGATGTTCTTTTTATGGCTAAATGTTTTTGTTTCTCTTACTAATGTTATATTTTATAGAATTTGCAAGTGTTTTTTACACTTTTACGCTGTTTACGATTTCATGTGAACAAAAAGTATTATTTGATATGTGTAGTACTACAACGTATTTCAATAAGCTCTACACACTAGGAAAATAGGTAATTTTACCAGTATTTTAGTAAACAAGGGTACAACGAATTAATCAAATATGGATCGGTATTTATTTTTGTTTTAAGAGGTTTAACTGTAAAGTCGCTATGTATACGTATCATTTATTCGATGTTGCCTTATTCCCATGCAATTGTATCTGGTGGTGGCTGTAACAAGATTAATTTCACTGATCATACACATGATACATTTGCATCAATGGTATCATGATTTTTTGCAATTTCAAGAGATTGTCAAGTATTAATAGGATACCGCCAACCATCAATGATATACTTTTACATAAAAGGTAACACTTTTAATAGACACCTACAAGTAAAACAAAATATGTTCCCAGAAAAAAAAACTATTTAATAACAACAACAAAAGAATCACCATACGACAACATATGTTCATGGGTCTGCATAATGAAGACTACCTTTTGTATAGGGCGAACGCATCGTCCGTGATCCTAATGTCTCAACATGAACGCGTGCATGAAACTGGCGCACTCACAAACGTTTGGGGATTACGGAACCATGAGACCATAATGGTTCCATAAGTGGTGGTGATTAATTGCGATGTTAATGAATACACAACCCTTTGCACAACAATTGGGCATCTATAAGATATCACACAACGGTTCCAAAACATATCATTATGAGTTCTTATTTGCCTGTGGATCCCCTTTTAACGTAGTTGATTTGGTACACTTAGCCAAGTAAACTGTGATAAAGGTATATGAAACAATAACATAATGTATATTTATGGCAAGTGTCTTCACATAGATTCGATCTTTTGGTTCCCCTGAAAAAAGGGCTTAGTTCATTATTGTCATATCCTTACCCAGAAAGAAATAGTGCCTGTTGCCCATCTAGGTTTGTGTTTTGGCTGACTGGGGATCTGTATGCCCCATACAAATCCCAGATGTATACCAGACGGGCTATCCCTTACAGAACACAACAGTACCAACACACATGGGCATGTTGGTGGTGAACATTGAGCATCAATTACGTTGACTGTGCCCAGATTGAACATATATGGGCCCCACATGAATCCAACATGGGTTACAATTACAGGTGAGGCCCATATACCCCATATACAAACCCATACGAATACCAGGCGGGATATTCCACCCATAACCCACATGGGATTCGTATGTGTGTTGGTAATGGTGGGTTCTGCAGTCCCTCCCATATAGCAAAAAAGTGTGGGGCCCATCTGTGTTTCATCTGGTAAGAACTTGGCTGGTATATGGGCCCCACCTGGGTACCATATGGGTCAACATAGCCCCACACGGTTCAGATGGGCCCCACCTGGGCCCCTATACCGTTTGCAGCAGACTTTTTGACATGGGCCAAATTTTGACCGGGTTTGTATAGGTTCAATGTGGGCCCCTCATGGGGCCATTTGAGTCCAATCTGGAACTAAATGCCATATTTTTGAGTTGGTTAAGCAAATAAGTTATGCATAATTACCTAATAATTGTCTTCGTCGAGAGCTCTCATTAGATATGAATGTACCAATACCCAAATTGAACCCATAAAAAGACCCACTTGGCCCAAATGGGGTATCTGGGACTGCAGAACCCACCAGTACCAGCACATATGGGCCCCATACGAATTGGGAATATGGGCCTTAATTGAGCTTGCTACCCATGTGGGATTCATGTGGGGCCCATATCCGTTCAATATGGGCATACTTAACGTAATTAATGCGCCATGTGGCACCAACAATCCCGCATGAGATTCACATGGGGCCAATGTGTGTTGGTACTAAAGGGTTCTGTATGGGATAGCCCGTCTGGAATACATATGGGTTTGGTATCGGGCATACGGGTCCCAGTCAGCCCAAACGACAATCCAGATGGGCCACATAAACTTTGCTGTCTGGGAAGATACCCAATTTGTTAATACAAACACGAATTATTCATTATTACGTTATAATTGTCTACGTCGAGCTACCATAGTACATGATATTACTGTACTATCCAATAATTATTCTAACCTACCTATGTATAGAACCTTCATAATGCACACATATTGATCTCTTCAGATAAACCGCAAATATAAAGTAGGCAGAAACAGTGGTATACCCCATCAAATTAATATACTGTACGCCTGTTCAGTTCTCCTATCTTTTAAATAATAACATGAATCAGTTGTAACCCACATACAATCCTTTAACACAGTTTCGGTAAAAAGTTAAAGAGCTTCCCGTGCCAATGTTAGCACATAAGGCGGCGCCTATCTTCGATTCATTAGCCCTAGGCCACACGTCTATACTAAACGTAGCGAAAGCTACAGAAGGGGGCCCGTCCTCTGGTAACTCGTGTGATTAACTTTCCCTTCTCCATTCTTTAAATGCCGAGTGCCTGGCTAGAAGGCAGAGGGTACCATTTTTAAAGTCTTGGGTTCGAACCCGAGACCTCCCGTGCATGAGGCGGACACTCTAACCGCTAAGCCACCATGCTCGGTACAGTTTCGGTAACCATGGGTCTTAACACTTTATTTGAATTATATTTATAGTTATTGAAGTTTTGCTTTAACTTACTTGCTTTTGCTAACAAAGGTTTAATTGAAACAAAATACATTCTAATTTATGTTAGTAACATGGCTGGAAAGTATTAAATTAATGAGTTTAACAAATATGATATTATACAATATCTAACCATTTCAATAATTATCGATACAACAGACATGGTATATAACCTAATCCGACATGACTGTACAATGTGTTAGGAATAGGCATATATGAATAGGTACTTTGAATTGGTAGGTTAATATATAGGAGCACGTAAGACCATCCTTGATGAGAGCTATAATGCACGATTTATCTTTTTTATCAAACTCGAAAAAATGGCATATGGGTTCCAGATGGGCTACACATTGACCCCATACAAAACCCGGCCCAAATCGGGCCCATGTCAAAACCCTGGTAGAAACCGTATAGCGGCCCACATGGGGTCCATCTGGGCAAATTTGGCCCCATATTGACCCATATGGGATCAGATGAGATTCCCAAATGAGGACCATACCAGCCCAGTTCAAACCAAATAAAACCCTGCGTCCCTTACGTTCTTGCTATCGGGGTAGTGATGTTACTATGGCATTTTATCTATACATGTTATTGTATTTTATTAATGGAAATTGTTCTACTTCATTGTATGCAATTAACCACTGTTTAAGAGAATCACATCATTATAATGTGTATATTTATAAAATGCATTTGTTTGATTTGCTGTTGAGTTATTAATGAGCATCAACCTATACGAAAAGTCGGTGACATTAGTGTTTCTATATTTAGATGAACGCCGAGTCTACAATCATGACGGTGTATTATTAGCTGCACGCTTCCTAACAATAATGGTACGACGCCTCGTTGGACTGACACTGATTATAGATTCATATTGACAAGTTCCCTATGAGATGTGGCCATTTCATAAAAGAGTTAGGACAGACCCTTGTAGGCTCCTATACTCAATGAGTTAACATTGGAAGATTATCAATTGTCATTAGAAAGGAAGATACCAAATGATGCTCGGTGTCTTTGAGTTATAATAATTTTGAAACAATCGATTTATATATTACTATGACAACCACACGAAGCCGGAACAAAATATATTTTGTATTGTGTTCACATATGGGTAATACGTGTTACAACTCGCCAGCGAATAGCAGCTGCTAGGTGAACAAATAATAGGTATGGGAGGAAAATATGTCGATTAAAAAAGTTCACAACTATAATTTGAACATCGTGTATCATCATGAACACGCTTTTAACTGCCACCGGGTGTCACCAGCAATATCTTACTGAATTTGTACAAAATTATGTTGTTCACCTTTTCGCTTTTGAATCCATAACAAATTATTGAATTAATACATTTCGTATTTGAGGATATTGAAAAATGAACCCATTTACAAACTTCCGAGTGCTAAATGACACTATTGAAGAAATGACTAAATGTGTAAACCAACAAATCACTTAAATCTCACATTTTGTTGGTGCATTGTTACTACAGAATGTCGTCAAGTTAAAAGCACCAACAGTACGTGTTATCATTTTGATTTATCATGTGATGGACATTACGAGATTGACTATCCAAATTAGTAGTTGATATTATTTAATATGATAGGGGTGGTTCGGATTTGTACGCGCGGTGCCATAATTTGAACTGAACGTCTTGCGCATGGTGCCTGCGGAAAACACACTAGTTGAGTGCTATACATTGCGCAACAAACTTTATGTCTTTTAAAAATTGCGATCCGCCGTGTAGTTCTGCAAGACAAAAACCACATGTAACCACAGTGTTGTTTACAGCTAACTCCCGCTGTAAACGCATTGTGACATTGCTGCGATACACAATGTGAGCGCACCTTTTTACATAGCTTTGAGAGCAGGCAATTGTCGAATTTAGCGTTGTGATATATACTGTGCGACACAGTGTGTTCACACTGTGGATAAGTGTGTTATTTCTTGCAGGGAGTATATGCCCTCTCATGACAACCGGTACGACTGTATTTACTTCTAAAATAACCAGTCCATCTAATCAAATGTGCAAGAATAGCATAACTTGATTTTTTGTTTATTAAGAAACGAGACGAAATGTGTTTGTATTTATGTTGCTAATAGTAACGCTCTCCATTTGGCGTTGCCGTGCTATTTGTTGAAAATACGAGTACCTCGATCGTTAATTGGTTTGTACAATATATATTATACTATTATATTACTTTAGCATTTGCTTTAGGTACATTAAGATATATTATATTTATCGACCTAAACTCAATTGTATTATAATAAATATATTATGTGTTTGTTACGTTACAGCAAAGACTTTATATTATACTTTATCAGTGACACGCACTTCAATTTACACGATATTTAAAAATAACTATTTTTTATCAACACATTTTCTATTTTATATTACATAATGTATATTATCAAGCAACACAAGTTCTGTTTACAATTGTCAGAATTATATATGCTTATATTATTTCTACGACATAAAACATAATTCAACTAAAACGATATGAATTATATAATCATTTATTTTTTCATGACAAATAATCCCTTTTTAAATAAATGAATTATAGTAAGCGACAAAGTAACATAACCACTTTCGTACCCAGAATTTGTTCAAGGAAGGGGGGGGGGGTATTTGTCGACCATCATTTTCGAGGGGGGTGTCGGTCAATTATATTTGAAGGGGGGATTTCGGTGAAGATTTTTCGAAGTGTTGGTGAAGACCACCTCCCTTCCCCCACGAAAAATCTTCACCGACACCCGCTTCGAAAAATCTTCACCGACATCCCCTCTTCAAATATATTTGACCGACACCCCCCTCGAAAATGATGGTCGACAAATAGCTTTTACACTGTAAACAACACTGTGGTTACATGTGGTTTTTGTCTTGCATAACTACACGGCGGATCGCCATTTCTAACATACCTAAAGTTTGTGCCAAGACCGAGACCACTTGGTTTCCGGGGCCCCCGAGACCATTGGTTATAATGGTCAATACCACTAAAAAGTGGCCTCGAGACCACTTATATTGTGTTAAGGGGGGAGGGGGGTTACTTAGTAAATATTATCCTTCGTTTTAGTATACACAAACTTGTTATAACGCTGGTTAAAGAAAACAAAAATAACCGAAACGTTACGGTTGATATACCCTTGACAAAAAAGTCCTGAAACTTTTTCGATCATGGCCCAGTTTTGGAAACAAATTGGAATCGATTGTAGGTTGAGCTTAACTAATTCAGATCATTTGCCCACTCGCGCAAACCTAAATGGTTCAAATGCAATATCTCCTGGTTTACAATTAAGTACAACTTTACAATCGATTGTAAGTCTTTTTTGCAACGGGGCCCATTTAACATTGTGTAATTGAATCAGATGATTATTCCTCTTCAACTTTAACTTTAACTTTGCTCTAAAAGCAATAACGCCATTGGTATGTAATGATTATGTAGGCAAGTTAAATACGTTAAACCTTGGCATGGGAGATGATCGAAAGCGAAATGTTGCAAAATTGTTTTTGCTGAATTTGAATTTTACATCCCGTATTGACTGTTTGTTTGTGGAGATATTTGGTAGGTTACCTCACTAATCGGTATCAAACTCATCATCATCATGCGTATCACTTTATCTTCAATGATTTCATGTAAATACATATTACAACTGTATTAATAATTGTTTATTACACTTAATAAGACAAACAAATTTAGCGACACAAACAATTATTATTGTTTGTATGTATTACTTCTTATTGTTGCATTCGTCGATACATGACGAGCCTAATTGCGAAAAGCGCTAAATCCACTTTTTAAACTCTAGAGTAGAGCAGGTTTCTTTGTCCAATTATTTGTCCTAAAAATGTGTATTTCCAAAAAGCTAAGTAGATATTGAATGTATAGATATTGAAATAAAATCATTGAATGGAAAGTGAACTTTACGCCTTTCGGAACAAAACTCTTACAGATACGTTCTGGTATAGATTTGATAATTTATGACTAAACGGATAGTTCATGTCTAGTGTATTAGGTTTTCGTTCATGAAAAACTCCAGGTACGATTCGAAAGGGCACACAATTTGTACAGACATAATATAATTATAAAAATGTACAATTTGTGCATTTGTCCAGATAACTTACTTTTATATCTTTAAAACAAAATACACTTCGACTACAAACGTTATGAGTAATTTCATCTATCAAGAATAGTTTTGTTCAATTTAATAAACTACCTGTGTCTTTCACGAGATATATACAATTGTATTATTACTATTGTTTTTAATTTGTCAGCATATATACTTTATATCAAACTTTAGACACGAAACGCAATAGACCGCTTCGGTAATGTATGCAAATAATATGCGCATGACGTCAGACTCCCTGTTGTCAAGCTTAACAATGGTAACTAAGTCCGGCAAGCTAGCTTGTCGGACATGGTTACTTTTGTTAAGCTTGCCGACGGATAGTCTGACGTCATACGCATATTATTTGCATACATTACCGAAGCGGTCTATTGAGATAAAGGGTCCTAATTAATAATTGATTCCATAAACTGTATTGTTGAATTATTAACAGACCTTATGACTTCTTGATTTGTCAGCGTAATATACAAATAATGAATGTTTACGAATATTTGCATGAGGTGAACGATAGAATGTTACATTCAACGAAGCGAAGCCGAGTTGAATGGAACATTCCATCTTTCACCAAATGAAAATATTCGTACCATTACACGAATGGAAGAAACATTCATTATTTGTTGTATATGACACCTACTTTATTTGCTTCTTCGTGTTATAAGAATCCGATTAGATCGTCCAAATCGGCATCCGTCAGCAAAACAAATCCCGGTTCTGCAGCCATGTTGTGTAAAAAGTAGTGTGACGTGTACAAACTTCCCCGCGCACAGCATGAAATGTTTGTTAATGCGCTTGTTCATGAATGGAAAATATGCGCAATGCGCGCAGTTATTTTTAACGCACGCTGGCGCTTGTACAAAACAACAACAAAAAAGTACCATTCCAAGTTCAAACCGTGGAATGGTACTTAAAAAGGACAATTCAATGAAAATGACTTCAAAATCGTGGAATGGTACATTTCCACGAATGTCATGTGACCTGAATTCAACCAATCACATTGCGAGAACATTCCAAGGTGTCATCATACCAGATATGTTATATAGTCAAAATAAAACTAGCTTTAAAGGGATCTAGTAACTTTGTTGGCATGTGCAAAAAGTGATGACTGGTTGATGCAATGTATAGTGCTGTTATCTCATATGTCCACAGGGTATTGTGTGAACATTTCAAGTCAAATGGACATTGCATGGCCAAGTAATGAGCGAAAATGCAAAGTGATATTGGGTGATATTCACTAACTCACTGCATTCACTTTGTACAGGGATGAAAAACTCGCCCGGAGTTTTTCTTATCTGAATACTTTGAACGTACATATCTTTGTAACGAAAGGGAAATTTGAAAAACCGAAACCTGTCCCATGATTTTATTGTTAATACGAATACAACAAGGTATAAGGGAACCGCTAGAATTAAAATTTTATTTTGAGGATTTGGACAATGTTACTAAGTCCCTTTAACTAACATGCTTTGATTAATACATATATTTATTATGAAGGATTCCTGTGTTTAATTAAAGAAATTACTTTAAGCGACACAAAAATTATCTGAAATACTTACATGCTTTAAGTTTGTCAGTCAGTAGCCTATATACTTTTCTAGTATGCTTTTTCAGAGTCACCAAGTCAACTACGTACCCCGATATGATTAGTTTATATTTAGTATAAAGTATTGTTTTGTACAATTAAATATTTCATATTAGGCAACAATTACAAACGTCTATGACAAGTATAATAACACCTTAACTACACCTTAACTAACACGATTTGATTAACACACAATTATAATAAATTATTTAAAGAAGATTTTAATAAAATATATATGGGGACATTAACACTCATCCTTTATCATTAGTTGTTCTACTTGTTTTGAAAGTTTATTCCTGTGTACTACGAAATACATAATATTTGGCGACACTTACACCAGTATGTGATACAAATTTGTTACACCTTTTACATTTTGTCAGCTTTGTATTTTGGTTTTGAGAAAAAACATACATAAATAAACACCATATGAATAAAATATAATTATATCAATTGTTATGTTGTACATACAAAAAAAAAAACAAGCAACGCATACACAAGTCTGTAATAACTCTTATCATTACAGCTTTTCAAATTTGTCATCATAATTATTTGTATGTATAGTATAATTTCTAGAAAGCAAAGTACATCTTTACTAACACGTTATGATAAATACATATTATTATCAAGCATTGTTTCTGTACAGTACCGAAATTATATTTAGCGGAAGTTAGGCAACTCTATTGTTATAATTATTACTACACCTTTTCACATTATTCAACATATTTCATTTATTTAATTGATAGTATAATTTTGAGAAAGCAAAACATATATTCAAGTGGTAGTTAACTTTTGCTACAGAGGGCGCTGCACAACAATTTTTTTTTTATGAGGTAATGAAAAACTGAGTGTCGAATTTTAAAGAACATGCATGGGTTTATTAGAGAATTTTGAACCAGTCGTTAACAATTCAAAAAAATGCTTCCTCTTTTCAAAAAAGTTACAAAATAGGTATTTAAATAGTTGTTGGTTATTTCTCTATCTAATCACTATTTCAACAAAGCATCACATGCACAATATTTTATTCAAAATGGTTGAAACCGATGAGTATTTAGAGAGCGCCCTCTTACGTTTTAACGGCTCTTTTTGAATGATAACATGATCTTTACTACGTCATTTGTAATTTTGTGTTCCTTTCTAGTTATAACTATTAGTTTGTAATGTAATGATGCAGGTTTTGGTTACTATAATTCAGTTTCACTAAAACTGTACTCTCCTTACCAGAACTCAACTATCCCTTTAAAGGGATCTAGTAACTTTGTTGACATGTGCAAAAAGTGATGAATGGTTGGTGCAATGTATATTGTTGTTATCTCATATGTCCACAGGGTATTGTGTGAAAATTTCAAGTGAAATGGACATTGCATGGCCAAGTAATGAGCGAAAATGCAAAGTGATATTCACTAACTCACTGCACTCATTTTGTACACGATAAGAAAAACTCCCCCAGAGTTTTTCTTATCTGAATACTTCAATCGTACATATCTTTGTAACGAAAGGGAAATTTGAAAAAACCGAAACCTGTCCCATGATTTTATTGTTAATACGAATACAACAAGGTATGAGGGAACCGCTAGAATTAAAATTTTATTTTGAGGATTTGGACAATGTTACTAAGTCCCTTTAACAAAAATAATTGCTTACGGTTAAAAAAAAAATCAAAAGCTGTTCTCAAATAGTTCTTGATGATCTCTCTACTTATTCATTATTTTAACAAAACATCACATGCATAATTTTTTTATGAAAAATGGTTGAATCCAATAAGTTTTTAGAGAGCGCCCTCTTGAGTTGTAACGGCTCTATAATGATAGGACGCTTTTTACAAAGTCGTTTGTTATTGTGTTTACAATACCTTTCGAGCATGATGAGTTATAACTATTAGTTTGTAATGTAATGGTGCAGGTTTTAGTAAGTGTTGCACCACTCATTTCAGGAATCCATTTAATAGCCAAAACTTGCAAAAAGTGGGTTTTGCACCTGTCATCTTCATCAACAAAGAACTCAGTGATGCGTGACATTGCTGATTAAAAAAAGTGGCATCAAAATAAAGCCTACAAGTTACTCATTTTATCTATACCTCATTTAAGGTGTAAACTTATATAATTGTGAAATAATTGTAAATTGAACCTCGGTTACCTTTTTTTGTATACACTCTTTATTATTGACCGAACATATACAAATTTAAATTTGCTCATGCAATCAAATATCGTAACCGTTTATACGATATCCATGTAAATCCCCTAAGGATTTTTACATATTCATAATCAAAGGCGAATGTTATAATATACCCGTTTTAATGGTTATCTAACTCATATGCACATACAATGTGACTGCTGCCCGCACAATGAAGGGATTGATTTAATACAAAACATACAATTGCTGGCTTCATTATGGTTGGTAAATTTGGAAGGCAAATTTATTTGTCGTTAGCGCAAGTAATACATTATAATTATAGTCAGAACTGTCTCGTATTTAATGTATATTGTGTCCATGTTTGTAATTTGTGTGAATAGTGAGTCGATGCAAGTTAGTATTCTGGGCCTTGGTGGTTTTTGAGTTTACCTCTGTATTTATTTAAAGGGATAGTTGAGTTTCGGTATACAGCATAGAGTTTTGGTCAAACTGAATTTTAGTAACCAATACCTGCACCATTACATTACAAACTAATAGTTATAACTCATCATGCTCGAACGGTTTTATATACACAATAACAACGACTAAGTAAAAAGCGTACTTTCATTAAAAAGAGCCGTTACAACTCAAGGGGGCGCTTATGAAAAAGTATAATCTTGAAATTATTGAAATTCGAACTTCGATTATTTTTTTTTTATACACTCTGTGTAATCGAAGTTTAACGACAAACCACCACAGGAACTGTAAACAATACTTCTAAACAATATGTACAAATTATTATTGTTTTTATTTTGCAAAAAAGAGTAAGGTAGCCATATTGATGGCTCAAAACTAATGTAGTGTTTGTTGACTATAAGTACACATTATCCTTATTAAAAAAACGAAGCGATTTTCTATTTGGTTTGATGTGCAAGTAAGCGGAACCATTTGTACATTATAATGACAATCTTACAGTGGCAATACAATGCATTATTTTATATTATACAGTTATACAATATCGTGCGTTCCTTATTCAATTAAATGTGCAGTAGGTAATGGGTTCGTCCTTATTCAAATACATATTTATTTGGGAATTAATGTTTTGTTAGGAAAAATTATTATGACCTTATCTTGTTTGGAATGTGTTCGAGTACCTTTTTGAACATGACAAAAAGTGAGCGGCTTAATATAAATGACCTTGAATAGGTTAAGAACATTAACAAGATCTAGTAGCATAGTCAAAATTGTCAAAATCCCATACGAATTATAGCGGTTCACTCATGCCTTGTTGTATTCGTATTACAACAGAAGCATGGGACAAGTTTCGGATTGTATAATTCCCCTTTCATTTAACAGATTTTTACGATTGAAGTGCGTTCTGATGTTAAACTATCCACTGGATTGTCGTAAGCATTGTACAAAGCCAGTCTGATGACTTAGTGAATATTAGTTTGCATTTGTGCTCATTATTCGGTTATATAACGCCCATTTAACTTGAAATGTTTACACAATACCCAGTGGGCGAATCGGATAACAAAAATATCCGATTTACCAACAATTCATCACTTTGTTCACATGTCAATAAAGTTACAAGATCCCTTTAATACATAAGTCCGTTTTCGAAAATGTTATGCGTATAATTATGCTATAATTCAGTAGCCATGTTAATATTGGAAAACAAAGTAAATGACAACATGTGCCATCGATATGAACTTATCCTTTTATTGAACTGATGTTTTAGAGTCTTCTAAGATCTTCTTAGCAGCAGCAAATGCACATTATGTACAATGAAAAGAGCGCCAGCATGTATACAAAAAAGAGCATGGCAGTCTGCCAGGCCATTGACGTAAACTCAACTTAAACTACAGTTATCAATTATAAATACGTTATGTACATGCCCTCATTTAATATGTGTATTTAATTTGTTTATAATTCGGTTAAATATGACAAACAGTGAAAATGGCATGATGCAAAATACTGCTGAAAAACAGCATATTTACTTCAACTATGTACAAATCATTGTTTTCATTTCAAATTCAATATCCCATGTTTATGGATGAAAAGAAAATTAAATATCTGTACATATATCTGTACAAATATTATGTACATTTCTTAAGGAGAATCAATATTGTTTTCTTTTGTATTCAGTGGACCATGTTAACGGATGTATAGAGGTATTTACACATGTTTTCCTATTATTTATGCGTACCCTTATTCGAAATTATGTTTTCTCCTTCCCTTGACAAGCAAAATAAAAGGATAAAGCTCGCTTAATTAATTATCTTGTTACTATGTAATGTCAAACAGCTTGTTAAAGAGAGTGTCCGCCTTGTGCAATTCAAATTTAAAAAGTTGCGAGATTATTGTATTTAAATGTCATTTAACAGCTTGCCTGAAAAAAAATAAAGCTTGAAATCTCCTTTTCGTGGAGTTATAGACCTCTAAATGAATCATACGACACAGCGCGTTTTATCATGCTATACGAGTCTTCACCAGTGCAAAATTTCGTTCACGATAGCTACTGGCGCATTCTGGGGGGTCACGTTGTGACCACTACATGACCCGCGCACAGAATTTGATCGAACAACGGCGTAAGCGAATACTACACAAAATAACTAAGACTCACTAAAACTGACTACATGTAATTGTATGTTCTTCATTTTCGAGACCTTTTCCGTGGCATACCTGTAAAAATGTCGGCTTTACAGTTACAAAAATACATACAATATTGTTGTAATATTATGCTAAATCAGTTAAACGCATTTATTGGCCGATATATAGTTTTATGAAGAGAGGATTTCTACACATTCGTTTTATTATTCGTAGTATCCAAATGTACAGGGTTGTTCGATCTGAAATTGTGTGTGTATGTTACATTCATCCTCGTCCATCTACTGGAAACTGTTCAGACGATTTGTAAAGGCGGACACTGCCTTTAGAGGGGTAAATACACACTCGGATTGTTGTTTCGTCCCAAATATATTTTCCGTTGTTTCGTCCCAAATATATTTTCCGTAGTGGTTGGCTTTTTGCTTAACATGTGAAGTTACAGAAGTACAACTCAAAATTAACTGTACCAAGACTTATATCTTTTTGAAAGAGCATCTTCCCTCGTCGTATATTACTCATATATGTAAAGGCATATATTGTACACAAAACATGAACATCTGTGCGCAACGTAAGTTCAAAATTGTTCTTTAGTGGCATCACAGCTATTAACAAATTGCAATTTAAAAAGGTGACAGAGACACTTGACGAATGCATTCGTTTTTTACTCTAATAGGCTCAAACTATTTTTTTGTTTCTAAAATGGTTCTCCTTTCATTCAGTCCCAATGACAATTATTTTTTACTTTCCATTTAGGTATTTTGAATTAAAATATGTACATGATTTAGTTATAGGGTACCACCACCCAAAAATAGTATCCTTATAAATGAAAGGTATCATCTTTAGTATTCCATTCCATCAACAAGTTCACAAAAATATGTGTCCAGAAAAAATATATATAATTGGAAAAAATATATATAATTGGAAAAAATATATATAATTGGAAAACGCATCACCATTCTAAAGCATGCGTTAAGGGGTCTGTATGCACGAGACTAAGTGTATGCAGAGCGAACGAATCACCCGGGATTCTATGCTCTCCGAACGTACGCGTGAGTAGCACTGGCGCACTCGCAAATGTTTAGTGGTTCCGTATGTGGGGTAAATTAATTGCTTTGTTTATGAATTACACAACCCTTGGCAAAATGTTGGGTATCTATTTGATATCACAAAACGGCACCAAAGCAATTATAATTATGTGTTATTCTTTGCCTGGTGGTCCCCTTTAAAATCTAAGCCTTTTGACCCAGCTTTTAAACTAAAAAAACATTTCTAGAATGGACTTTTCTTTTTAAGTTAAATAGCAATAATTGATGTCAATTAAAACCGACGACTATTCCAAACGATCTATTTAATCTTGGTACACACGCTCCAATTCATTCCGAGATGGCGACCGTCAACCTCAAATGCAGCGGGCAGTGCCGCGTCTACTGATTCAACTAGATGGCTAGTCTAAGCGAATCTGGCACATGACACGTTTATTAGCATTTGAGCTACAATCCATGTCGTTCCACTTCCAGTCAAGGCCATCCATCTCTGTGCAGTATTCAATGAACCCGCTCGGCTCTCCTTCTTTCCAATCTGTAATAAGAAAACAAAAAGGTTTGTAATATGAGTTCAGAATGACATAATTATACCAGTACATTATCAAGGTTGGAGAACAATTCAAAGCATTATGATAATTTGTACTTTGCTAAATACACCCGTAGAAGCATGCCACGCGTTGTAGTATTTGGTTTAAAAGAAACGATGGACCGGTTTATGTAGGCAGAATTATTTGATTTTGGTTGGCATAATTATGCAAGATTACATTTCTAGAACAAAGATGTCGTGCATGTAGTAACTGATGCGCTTATCGGCCACTATGCCCGCAATATCATTGTGGAGGTGACCTTCACATGAGTTAGCAAACACACTGTAATGTATGCAGTTCCTTTATTTTTACTTTATAAACCCTGAACCGAACTGAGATTTCCATTTTGAAATGTGCATAGACACCACATAAAACATCATTAGCATATGTGACCTTACACCACAAAACGACCAATAAGTCGGGGAAAATGATTTTGCTGCTTTTCATATAACAATAAAATAGAAGCCATTACCTTTAAAATGGTATATAATTTGTCATATTTGGACTAAGCAAACCCTTTTAAAATGAATGCCAAAGACATGGAATATGGCTGAAGCATTTTTAAAATAAAGGAGAAACGGGCCGCTTGAAAGATCAGTGTCTATTCAAGCGCTGTAGTAAGATCACATTCATTAAATGAAAAATTAATATTTAAATCTGATTTCACACTCTCTAAATTTCCCAGAAGGTAGATTAAGATATGCTTATTCAGGAAATAACAACATCCTAAATATCATCTTTTGAACAAAATTGTACTATTTTAGCTAATAAAAGGGAAACTACCACAGCGACATAACGGTCGTTTTTTGGAGTAAGGTCACATATTTGAATCAAATACATATCATACGAATACAGCACAATGTTATGTTTTTATATTCTTGTTTATGTTTTCTTATTATTTCCCTTGTTGTGTGTCATTCAGTTTCAAAAGAAACCAAGTATTGTTGAGGAAATTAATTTCAGTTACAACGAACACAGAATGCAGCCATTGTCTTGCCTCCAAATATGTACTATGCACGGATGGTGCATTATTGTAAATCACACCATTCCTACATGTAGCTACTCTCTTCAGGTTTGACAGTTGTCACCGCACAAAACCATCACTTAACCACTTGCAAACGCTTTGATGAAACTTGAAATTTGTGAAAAGGTCACCTTTGGCAGATAATATATTTGTGTAGCAAAATGCATGGTGGAAACCTATGTTGTTCCTGCAATAACACAGCTCTTACACGGGGTGCATGTGCACGAATTTGTTTGGACAGTCCGTACAGACGTCATAATTCAGGAAGCATGCCGGATACACAGCGTATTGATCGTTGCTCGATGCAATGACGGACAGTAAGTGCGATTTATCAGGTACTGACAAACTGTCAAAATTGATAAAAAGGGAACCTGACATTGGGCCCCGTTGCAGAAAGAGAATAAATTGTAAGTCAGACGATTTGAGCGTTTCAACCAATCAGATTTGATCACCTAGAGCACACAATGGTCCCACTAGCTACTCGTTCACAATTACGTTGGGGGGGGGGGGGGGGGGGGAAATGCCATATACCGTGAACGTGACCATCATGTGTCTTTGATATGGCAAGTAGCCTGTTCCATTTTGGGGGCCACCCTGTATATCAGTACTCACTTCGGTAGTCACTTAGACTAGTGCCGCTCCTGTCCCTCTGACATGTCCACGTCCCGCCAAAGCCGCTCTGTTCGCAATTGATCGCGTAATGCCCAGAGTTCACCAAGCCTTTGAACAAATCGGTCTCCTCGTCGCTGTCCAACTGTAGAAGGGATGGATAGCGAGTCTGCCCGCGTAGATAACTGGACCAAGACCATTACAGTAGTCTCGTGCCCAGTTCCAGGTGTTATTCAAGACTGTAATGTAATAACACTTTCCTGGATGACTGAGCACCCAGCATTCGGGGCATGTACTTCGCAGGTCTGAGGGCAAAACAAAGATATACAGTACCTGCTGTCATTGGGGTTAACTTATACAGCTTCTGGGTAGCATGTGCATTAAATAAGGCTTCTGGGGAGAACTGCCGTCATGCCGGAAATAAACGTCAGTATTATTTAAGTTGACATAACATCACTCCTCTAAAGCCGTAGTGACTTGCATCGCAATTTGTAAATACATCTAGCAGTAAAACCTTCTACCATATAATTTAATATACGTCGCACAACCCAGTTGCCTAGTGCCAAAAGTCGATAAATCAAACTATCATTGGTACTTACCCGAATCGCAATGCTCTCCTGTAAAGTACGGAGCACAGCTGCACTCGTAGCCAGAAGGTGTGTCCACACACGAAGCATCGTTCTTGCAGGGATTACTCAGACAGGCGGGGATAACTTTAAAAAAAAGACAATAAGATAACGAAATGATTTGATATGCACAACAATCCAAATATAAGTTGATATAACAATAATCATTGATAATCGTTATAAATTGCATTGATTACCATCTACTAATAATTTCATATTAATATCGCACATCGACATTTACATAGTGCCAATTATCGTAATATTGAAATAATACATTAATCTAACCTGACTCGCACTGTTCCCCTGTATAGTATGGTGTACAGGTGCACTCGTAGCCAGAGTGTGTGTCCACACACGTAGCGTCGTTCTTGCAGGGATTACTCAGACAGGCTGGGTTAGCTTTAAAAAGGAACAATAACATATACAAATAACTTGATACGCAAAATAATTCCAATATGAAATTGCAATACAAACAAACGAGTTAGTTTGCTTAATCCCTCACACTGGACACTATCCTTAATTTGATTTCAACCATGTGGGTACGCGTCAATTTGATATAACTTCTGAGTAGCATGAACATTTAATAGGGTTTTCAGGAATAATGTATCAACCATTCCTCAAGTTGTGCACATGTCAATAAAGTTACAAGATCCCTTTGATACATAAGTCCGTTTTCGAAAAATGTTATGCGTATAATTATGTTTATGTTATAATTCTGTAGCCATGCTAATATTGGAGAACAAAGTAAGTTTGAACCCCCCCCCCCCCTCCCCCCTTGGTACGCCTATGCATACAGCGCACCAACGTGAGTACTTTAGAAGTTGACATAACTTTCTTTTTGAGAGTCGTATTGCGGATTAGATTGTAAATTATTTAAAAAGCAGTATTACATTTCACCATTAACATAATATAACCGATGAGTTATCGTGTTGACTATTTGAATTGTGGGAAGTACCGCCTTCATGCGGGGCATTACCGTCAACACGTCGATATAACATTATTTGTGAATCGCATTGATTTACCATATACAAATAACCTTCTATCAGTATCACAAATCCAAGTTTAAACAGCGCAAAATGTACGTTATATTATCATTATTACAGGTTTGTCCGGTAAATTTTAGAACCTTTTCATTCCTAATGATAAGCGGTCCATTCAAATTGGCGATATTAAACTGAAGGCTTAAAACTGTCGTTCAAAGATGTATTTCCTTTATTCTGCATGTTGTATTGAGCAGCTCTTGACTAGTGATTTAGCACTAAAACCATTTAAAGCACTCTATTGGCATTCAATTTCACCAACGGAATTCGAATAAAGTAATTACATATTTTATCGCCTTAAATGTAATGAGAATTTTCAGAAATAGAAACAAGTTTTAAATCGAATGCAAACACAGTGTTTTAGAATGATATATGTTATATAAATTAAAATGCTAAAAACGAATTTGAACTACACAGTACAGCTGTGCTGACATAATCAGGTAAATTAAATGGACACAAAATGAATTCGTGTGGCCAACCTGCGAATTTTGACCGAGAAATCCTATAGTACGTTAATGCTTCTAACCTGACTCGCAATGTTCCCCTGTATAATATGGTGTACAGGTGCACTCGTAGCCAGGGTGTGTGTCCACACACGTAGCGTCGTTATTGCAGGGATTACTCAGACAGGCTGTGTTAGCTTCAAAAGAAAGACAAACATATTTATATAGTTTGATGCGCAAAATCAGGCCAATATGATTTTGCATTCATATATTACACTAAACTGAGTCTGTTTGCTTAATAAAAAAATACAGTTACGCTATATAAACGAATGTGAATACAATATTTGAGAAGCGGTTCGGAGGGATATTAGGTCTAGGAAAGAGAGTCTTTACGCCACTTATACACCTACATTACTACAAACTATTTTGTAGAAACATATGCGTTTCAATAGAGGAAATGCCGTGTCCATACGCACTTTTCGCACTTTTCCGACACCAAAACGCAGACTTATATCATTCGGATCTAGGGCCTAAAATACGGCAACATTTTTGATATTTAAGTCGTTTAAGTCATTACGCAAACAGCAAGTGTGGTGACACATTAAATATGCGCGTTTGACTGGTCTTTACGCCTTCTTCTCATTTAAATGTTTCAGACAAACGATATTATATTACCGATGCTGCAATTACTGCCAGTCCAGCCCGGCTCACAGGTGCAGTTAAAGCCATCCAGTGTGACATTGCACTGCCCATGTACGCAGGGATCGCTCAAACAGGCGTCGTTTCCTGTAGATACAAAATTATCATCCAAAGAGAGCTCTGAGGGAGCAACAACGCAAAATTGTCTGTTAAAGTAAAAACATTTAAAACATGGATACAAATCAACATAGAACTTATGATCATTTCTGAGTAATATGACCTGGAAAACCTATTATCATGTCCTTTTAAGCCCCAGATAAAAACAAAAAAGCTGTACTGGTGACTTTTTACTTTTTTTCAATGTCAAACATTCTTGCGTCTGTAGGGCATGTCAAACATCATTGCTTTTGATGGTCTCGTGACTCGAACTCGGAGCCAAGTCCCTATGTAAAATATATGGGAACATGCTGTTTCGTTGGGGACTCGGACTCGGAACTTGTGGACTCGACTACAGCACTGTCATTAAGATTGCGACATTCAACAATTGTGAAATGATTGTTCTAGTTAATTCTGGTCCTATTTGAGTCTACCTTGCCTTTAAAAATATAGTAGAATACCGGCCATTTAAATAATTCAGAAACACAAAATAAAATTACTGCTTTATGCCCAGGTGAATAAATGGGGACCCGGAAGAAGGTGCAAGCCTTTTTGTGAACAATCTTCTCAATGCACATGAGCCGCTTGGAAGGAAATTGCTCCCCACGGAGTGAAGATGGTGCGCACAATGTTTGCTGGTTTTCATTGTATCCTATGGCCGCAGTAATTATATCATTTTAAAGCGTTTAGAGATGATTTTCAAAATATATTAGGCGCTATATAAATCTAGTATATTATCATTATTATTACTATTATTACCGATGCTGCAATTACTGTCCTTCCATCCGGGCTCACATGTGCAGTAGAAGCCATCTAGTGTGTTGTTGCACTGCCCATTGACGCACGGATTACTCAGGCAAGCGTCTAGTTCTGTGGATAACACGAAACCATTTAAACAGGGAATCTGGGGACAGTATTGGAGATGAATTTTCCGAACACGGTTTGTGTCCGGTACCATAGTGTCACAGTGATGTGTTAAGCTTGTCAAATCTAAACAAAATCACTCGGAAATGTTATATAAATTACTTATTGCTTTGCAACAGAATGATGAAATGAATTTTAATTTCTCAAAAAGTTTCCAGCCATCTATGACAAAGCATTACATAATGCTACGCTGCCGCCCTTTTGAATTGAATATCAACGCTTTTGAAAGACTACATAAGCTTACCAATGCTGCAATTACTGCCAGTCCAGCCGAGCTCGCAGGTGCAGTTGAAGCCATCTTGTGTGTTGTTGCACTTCCCATTTACGCAGTGATTACTCAGGCAAGCGTCAAGTTCTGTGGATAACACGAAACCATTTAAAGGGGTAGTACAGTTTAGGTAAGGCTGAACTTTAATAACCAAACCTGGACAGTAACATTTTAAACTAATAGTTATAATTCCACCATGCTCGAAAGGTATACAAAATTACAAACGACTAAGTAAAAAGCCCATTTTCATACAAAAAGAGCCATTAAAACACAAGAGGGCGCTCTCTAAAAAGGCATTGGTTTTAACAATTTTTCATACAAAATTATGCATGTGATGTTTCATTGAAATCATGATTTAATAGAGAGATCATCAACAACTATTTAAAAAACGTTTTTGAAAATTTTGGAAAAAGTGTATGCATTTTTTGTTTTATTTTTTTGAAAAATTCATCTAATTTTTGGGGCCCCAAATAATTATAAGATCAGATATATTTATTGATATTTCAGCCGTTTCTGGACAGATTTTGACCAAATAAAGTTTATTCTGCCATTCAAATTGCATGTTCTCTCAAATTCGACACTCAGTTTTTCATTACCTCACAACAAAATTGTGATGTGCAGCGCCCTCTCTACCAAAACTGAGCTACCCCTTTAATGGATTTTTATTTTCAAAATGTTTCTAACCATCTCTGTCGAAACTATAGTCATTATGCTACACTTCCGCCTTGTTTAGTTCACTACCAAGTCTTTTGAAAGAATACGATTTGCTTACC
Source organism: Echinarachnius parma (assembly GCA_037951105.1). NCBI lineage: Eukaryota > Metazoa > Echinodermata > Echinoidea > Clypeasteroida > Echinarachniidae > Echinarachnius > Echinarachnius parma. The sequence goes on along the minus strand of JBAMJV010004153.1, from coordinate 8,760 downwards.
ACTGCTACAATTGATGCCAGTCCAGCCTGGCTCACAGGTGCACGTGAAGCCATCTAGTGTGTTGTTGCACTGCCCATGTGCGCATGGATCGGTCAAACACGCGTCGTTTCCTGTGGAGAACAATATTATAACATTTCAAGCGATAACAGTGATTTTGCATAAACTGCTTAGTGTCTCCGAGGTGGCAACATTGCTAACTTGTCTATAGAAAAACCCACTAAAACTACTGATACAAACCAAACATAGAGACTTTAAAACATGCCCAGCAGGAAACGTTACTGCTGGGAATGTTTTGAAGTAATTTTTAAAATAATATATACTGGATTATGTGCTGTTCTGACATATTTTACCAGGGCATGTCAATATTCAAACCACAAATCTAAACGAAATACACTTACTGTTTGCTTGTTAACTCCTTGCATCGGAATGTCAAGCATTCCTGTGTCGGTAGTGCATGTAGACCATCGATGGGCTTGTGTAATTCAACATGACTGTTTTAGTGTTTTAGTGTACCTCGAGTTGATCAATTTAGTAAAATACCGGACGGGTCATTGTTCTTTAAATATTTTAGAAATACACAATTAAATTACCAATGCTGCAATTACTGCCAGTCCAGCCTGGCTCGCAGGTGCAGTTGAAGCCATCTAGTGTGTTTTTGCACTGCCCATTTGCGCAGGGATTGATCAGACAAGCGTCAATTCCTGTGGATAAGGAGATACCATCCAACATAGTATTGTAATCCAAGGTAAGTGTGGGAAGCCTACATGATGACTTTGATGATCATTTGCCTCATTGTTTTTTTATTTGTAATTGTGATAGTATAGGGATGTTTACATTTGAAGATGAAACATCACGGAAAGTTCTCTCCGATGGATTTGAAATGATATTGAAGGACTGAGATAAGTCTCAAGACATAGTCACGGGACTTATCTTCCAAACATTTCAGTCTGAATCCCAACCCACCTAGTAACTAACCAACCAACAACCGACCAACCTTTTAATCGACCGAGCAACCAACTGACCCACAGTAATCCAATCAATATTATTGTTATGCTATCATATTTTACTCTGATAAAAGCGAAACAAAGACAGGCTGAACAAAAGTTAATTGGTGTTATAAGGTCAATCAGATTATCAGTTCCTCATCCGAAAATGATGGTAAGAAGAAGAAGGCGAAGACAGGGATAAAAAAAAGAAGAAGAAGACGAAGACAGGGATAAAAGAGAAGAATACAATAAAAAAAAGAGCATGACGATGATGAAGAAATAGAAGTAGAAGAAGAGAAAGATAAGAAGAATAAGGATACGGGTAGAAAAAAGATAAGGTAGATAAGGAAGAAGAAGAAATAGAAGAAGAAAAAGTAGAAGAAGAAAAGGAGGAGAAGAAGAAGACAAAGAAAATGATAAAGTAGAAGAAGATGAAGAAAAAGAAGCAGAGAAGAAGAAGAAGAAGAAGAAGAAGAAGAAGAAGAAGAAGAAGAAGAAGAAGAAGAAGAAGAAGAAGAAGAAGAAGAAGAAGAAGAAGAAGAAGAAGAAGAAGAAGAAGAAGGAGAAGAAGAAGAAGAAGAAGAAGAAGAAGAAGAAGAAGAAGAAGAAGAAGAAGAAGAAGAAGAAGAAGAAGAAGAAGAAGAAGAAGAAGAAGAAGAAGAAGAAGAAGAAGAAGAAGAAAGAGAAAGAGAAAGAGAAGAATAAACCAAAATTAGAAGAAGAAGCAGGACAAAAAGAAGCATACCCTCTTCGCAGTTGAGTCCAGTAGTTCCTGGCGGACAGTGGCACTTGTACGACGTCATGGTCTCCTCGCACCGTCCGTTGTAACACGGGTTACTGTAACAGTCTGAAACAGGGTGTATTAAAGTGAGATCAGTTATAATATGTCTAAAGATGCACAGCAGGTTTGCAAACACATAGCATGAACCAAATCTATTGAAATTTCAACCTTTAATTTGTTTCATTATAATTCTCTTACTAAAACGTACATGTAGTAAACGTAAATGTGGTGGATGCATGTCTTTTCTAGAATAAAACATGTCTACGAGGGACGTTCAATTTTAAATTTGGTATATCTTGTTATATAGCAGGCCTCGCAACGCGTTGAATATGATCTTTAAAACATTTATTGTGGTCAACCACTGCGCAGTTTTGACTGACACAATACAAGTGTGAACGCCATTGGCAATTAGTAATGGAGTAGAACAGGCAGAGTATGTTTGCACTCGTTGCTGTTTATATGGTATTGAAACCATCCTATATGATCTCTAAGCTTTGTAAAGCATCAACAAGGTGGTTCCCCCGCTGTTTTTGTGTCCTGAGCAAAATCATGTTTACAATGAAACTTAAAGTAAGATAGTGAGGCTCCTCAGAACAGACCCTGATGACATTTGGGTTGACCTGTTGCTCGAGATTAAAAAAAACAAATGTCGTTGTTAATTCGTCTGAAGCCCTTCCACTTCGTCGCTATAGTGTTGGTGACTCGTGTTACTTTTGGCAGTCAACGTACTGCCTCGTTATATGACGCAAGTCACCTTTCTGCGTCGCGAAGTGTACTGAATTCGCGATAATTCCTTGCGATTGCCTAAATTCGACAACTAGTAAATCGCTGTGGAGCGACTTCAGATGTGACGTTATGGCCTCCGCGTCTCACGGTGTCCTACCCGATGTGGAAAGAAGTTTTGACATCACAATAACGATTTTAAACGAATCGGAAAGTCGTTCTAAGTATGCCAAAGCGTTGTAATTCGCCGTATACATGTTAAGTATGGTACTGGGGCTTCACTTAAGATTATCTAACTTGTTTGCATATGCTGATATTTGGTTTTTAATACAAATCTACCTGGAATTCGGCAGATGCGGACACCCGGAGGGATGCCGAGTCGGCTCTGTCTGCCACAGTTCCCAGCTGCCAAGTCTGCGAAGCGTGCTTGGGGTATCAGCTTCGGGATAGTCTGCACCATCTGGCTTCCTGTTGATAAGTTACCCACTTCAACTGGCCTGCATGGCCGCATGGGTAGAGTGTAGCTGATCCCGTAGTCATCACCACAGTTGGAGCTTTCTACGAAGTCAGCTGACAACGCTAGTGGGGAGTCATGGATACATCATATTCATAAGATATCACATGATATTAAATTATTTTAGTTTACAATATGTACACTTTCCATGGCATGATAAATCTCCCTATAACATCGTCCCTATCGGTAAACTGTAAACAGTGAAATTTCTATGCATTATTTAACTCTTTGCTTTAAAGAGATCGTCCGCCTTCTACAAATCGTCATAACAGTTTCCAGTAAACGGATGGGGATAAATGTAACACACACCCACAAATTCAGATCGAACAACCCTGTAATTTGGATTCTACGAATGAAAAACGAATGTGTAGAAATCATCCCTTCATCGAACTATATATCAGCCAATAAATATGTTTAACTGATTTCTTGTAAAAGTATTGTGAAGACGGCATTTTTTAAAATTTGCCAAGGTAAAGGTCTCGAAAATGAGGAATATACAACAACATGAAGTAAGTTTTAGCGAGTCTTAGTTATTTTGTTTAGTATTCGTTTACGCCGTTGTTCGATCACAATCAGTGCGCGGGTCGCGTAGGGGTCGCACACAGCCCCGGAATGCGCCAGCTGCTATCGTGAGCAAAATTTTGCATGGGCGAATACTCAAAATGGAATATAAACGACACGCCGTCGGTATTTATTATGTTTAGGTCTATAACTCAACAAAAAGGACTGTGATTTCAAGCCCTTATTTTTTCAGGCAAGCTGTACAGTTAAATTACTGCTTTTTTCATATAAGACAATAACCTCGCAACTTTTGGCTTGCAAAAGGCGGACACTCCCTTTAAGATATACAGCTATAAAACGAGTGATGTAGACTAGATTAGGATTGCGCATTTCGCATAATTCTAATCTTACACTTCATTCTTGTATGCATTAATTAATTGATTCATAATAACACAATTATATTTTAACTCATACTAAACCTAAATCAATTTCACAAACATTTTACATTTCAATCTCATCACCGAAAGCATTTCGTAAGTCAACACTCTTTAATGAACATCTTGGAACAGGTTTGATGCAATGTGGGCATGTACATGGCATTCAATCGCACTTAGAGGGACAGTTGAGTTCTGGAAAACAGAATACAGTCTTGGTCAAACTGCATTTTTGTAACCAAAATCTGCACCATTACATTTCTAACTAATAGTTATAACTCCACCATACTCGAAAGACTGTTATAATTCAAAACGAGCCGTTATAACTTAAGAGGGCGCTATCTAAATTATAAAATAATTATGGGGCCCCACAATTATTACAAATGTTTATGTTTATATATCAGCCATTTCTGAACCGATTTGAATCAAATAAAGTTTATTCTGTCATTAAAATGTTGTGCTCTGTCGAATTTGACACATTATCTAACAAAAAAAGTTATGTTGTGTAGCGCCCTCTATACCAAAACTCAACTATCCCTTTAAGGCCATCGTGATGCGCGAACATAGTAAATGAGCAAGCAATTGTATAATGTTACATGAATATTTACCAAGTATAAGCAGGTTGACGCCAACAAAAACCGGAACAATTGTCAGCCAGTAAAGAGCCATGGCCTGTTAAATGGAACAAGACATAACAAAAATGAATAATTACGCGAATATGACATGGTAACGATTATCTTTCATTTTGGTGTGGATATATTTGTAATTCTCGTTTTCATTTCCTATGTTTTGTTAGATGTATATCAATGATCATTATGAGGATCTACAACAAGATACATTATATTATTAGATTGTGCTTAAAGGGATCAAGCTATTTTGTCTGAATCGACCAACTCACTTGTATATCAATGATTTTATAAGGCTGTCTGTCTTGTATTGAGATCATCTATTAGTATTATTTACTTTTAAAAACTTCTAGTGGTTATTTAATTGTGTACAAACTTATGTTAATGAGCGAGCAAAGAAGACTGCCCATTTTTTTTATTATTCAGCAATATATGACATTAATAACGCCATATAGTGGACATATCAGATCACAAAGTTCACTTTGTGCGTTTCAGAAAAATCAGATTCGTGCATTTAGAACACATGATCTGACTTACAATAAATTTTAACTTACAATCGATTGTATCTCTTTCTGCAACGGGGCCGAGTATTGTACTATCCCTCTAAACATCCTATTGGCGCTTTTACACATTTTAAACAGGAAAGTATTTTGGGGGTTTAGAGCCGCTTAAAAAAATTATTTGTGAGATAATGAAACATGAAGTGAAATATTTTAAGCGGCACATGATTTTGAAGACATAATAAACTTTGTTTGATCAAGATCGATTCAGAGACGACTGAAATATCCATATATATTCATATATCTGCATATTATGTGATTGGAAGAAATGTTGGGCCCAAACACGTAAGTCATCATTTAAGGAATCGATTTTATAAAGCCTACACATCGTCGTAAATATACTAAACTGACTCTAACAATAATTTGATGATCTCTCTATAGGATCATAATTTGTATCAAACATCACTTCAACTTTTTGTATAAGAAATGGTTGAAAAAAAAAATCAGGTTTCTAAAGGGTCCCATCTTGTGTTTAATAACGGCTGATATTGTAATCAAACCAGCCTACTAACTTTGCCATTTATATATTTTATACCATTTGTTTAAGCATCGTAGATGTATTATCTATTCATTACTATAACGTACAAGTCACAGGTACTTAAATTCAGTTTGAACTAAACTGTACCATCCCTTTTAACAAAAACACTGATTTTCATCGTGCATAAGAAACTTTTGGCAAATGAAGGACGGTGAAATGTGAATGATGTTTCTTGTATGACTAAGACCCCGTTTACAGTGCAGGGCCGGGCCGAGACGCGTCTCGGCCCTGCTTAAATTGCGGTACTCGGCCCCCCAATGTTGGTGTGTTTACAGTGGCGGGGCCTGGCCGCCCTTTCAATATCTTGTCGTAGTGGCGCTCTGCATGTAAACAAACACAGTAAACAAACCATTATTTTGGAGGCACGCCGGGGTCACAGAACAAAGGCGCGTTATTTGCAATGAATTGTTTTCCCAATTTGGTACCGCATTTGGCCCTGCGTGCGTTTACAGTGAGAAAAAGCGGGGCCGAGACGCGTCTCGGCCGCGGCCGAGACTACCTCCAGAGCAGGGCCAAATGCGCGGCCACTTTTGGCCCCGCATTTGGCCTTTTGAGCGTTTACAGTGAAGAAAAGGCCGGGCCGAGACGCGTCTCGGCCCGGCCTTTTTTTCACTGTAAACGGGGTCTAAGTTCTAAACATCTATGTATGGGGCTGGCAAATGTGGTCCATTGCCGAACCCATACGTATACGGGTACCTGGGGCACAATGTACTAACTATGTAGGAATTCCCAAATCTAGTTGCTGTCGCGTTAAGTTTTGCTAATTGCACTAAGACATAATAATACGTTTGCATAAGCATGATAAGGAAAAAACAATGAGAAGCAGGTTGTATTGTAAATCCTTCAACACGACCCCTTTTTCGTACTGCCATAAATCCATGCCATGCGTGCGAAGAAAAGGCACGTTTTAATCCTCAGAGTGTCACATTACACTGCTAAATTCTATGTACAATACAATGTAAGTTTGGTAAAAAGTCAAGTGCAATTGATTCATTCAAGACTCGTGCTAGTGTGTGGATCTTGGAGCAAATCCGCAGACTAATGGTAAGCATATCGTGACAGTTGTTCATCATAGCGTTCAGAGGGTTAAATTGAAACGAGGATAATACATGTAATAACTATTGTTCGACACACGAGCTTCCAAATATTTCATTATATCCGAAACTTAAAGGGGTAGTTCAGTTTTGGTATAGAGGGCGCTGCACGAAATGATTGTTGTGAGATAATGACAAACTGAGTGTAACGTCTGATAGAGCATAACATTTCAATAGCAGGATAAACTCAATTTGATAGAAATCGGTTCAGAAACGGCTGAAATATCAATAAATATCCAATCGGAATAAATCTGGGGCCCAGATTTATTCGATGATTTCTTTTTTAATTTAAAGAATGATTACAATTTTTCAAAAATTGTCAAACGTGGTTTTTAATTAGTTGTTGATGACCTCTATTCAATCATTATTTCAACAAAACATCACATGCATACTTTTGTATGAAAATGGTTGTAACCAATGCTTTTTTATGGAGCGCCCTCCTGTGTGTTAATGGCTCTTTTTGAATGATAACAGGCCTGTTACTTAGTCGTTTGTAATTTTCTATACATTTTGAGCATGGTGGAGTTATAAATATTAGTTTGTAATGTTATTGTGCAGGTTTTGGCTACTTAAGCTCCGTCTTACCAAACCTGTACTACCCTTTTAACAAAAGGTGTTTCCGCTTCGTACACGAAGAAGAACGAGTGCCAGGTAGGAAAATAATGGTCGAATATGTAAGACCCTGGATGAAGAAGATTTATGAACACAAACGGCCGAACGCAATGTCCGGGACCTTGGAAATGTCATTGTATCCGTCGAGTCTAAAACAAAGGGTGACTTCGCTTCGTGTACGAAGGAGAGCGAGTACAAAGCAGTAATATAATGGGCGAATATATACATGTATTAGGTTTTGTAGATTTCAATATTATACGAGACGAAAACAAATCATGATTAAAGTTTTGTCAAACACAATATCCGGGACATTGAATGGGTTATTATCCACATCTAAATCAAAAGATGATCGCGTACGAAGAAGAAAAAGCGGCAGTCAAAAGTAAAATGGTCGAATATGATTATGATAGACGCTGAATGTGATATCCCATAGACATGTCAGTGTCAAACCAAAAGACAATTCCGGTGTGACAGGAATAAGTGTCCAGCTATGGAAAAGTATCCAGTGACGTCATTCGTACAGGTTTAAATCCTATTTTTGTTTCATTTCCGAGCCTTCATACACTTTGGGACAAACATACACACTCAAACACAAACATACACACATACATACGGACAATGAAACGAAATATAATTCACTCATACTACACATTCTACTCATTCATGACAACACACTTACGCGGATGGCGTCACTAATACAACATAAACGTGTTATGCGTTAATTCAATACAATGAACTTTAATTAATATAAATTGAATTAACAATGCCACGAAACATTGCGTTTACACGTGCCAAACACACACACAATACATATGAGGAGTGATTTGGACAGATATCCCTTGATTTAATTTGCCCTGGATACTTGGACACTTTTCCCTGACACATCATTTCGTGTACGAAGAAGAACAAGTCATGTCATGATGATACAACAATTTACGAGACCTTGAAGCGGTTATTAATTTTGTGTGACCGTTGTTGTGGCAAAACATGCGTTTATTTAAATGATGCAAGCCCAGAATCACGTTTTGAAACGCGCTTTGGGTTTATCCTTATAAAAGAAAACTGTAAACTAATATTATTGGCTAAAGGGGTATATAAACGCATTCATAGCCAGGAACGCATTCACTAATGAACCAAAACAATGTCATTGTTTGGTTGTTACTATGACCATAATACAATCAAGTGAAATGCCTCGCTGACATCCAAATTTGTCTGTAAGCTGTTGTACCTAATGAAAGATTGCAAGGATTGTGTATAAACTTAAATGTATGACCAAAGCGTTTAACTGAAATCAACTTGATAACTATTATTGTAAATCAAAATAAGCAAAGATGATACGGCTTTCCCTGGATTCGAACCAGGGACCCCGGATTGTTAAACTGGTGCTTTAC
>JBAMJV010004152.1:0-10963 GCA_037951105.1 Echinarachnius parma | reverse complement strand
ACTGGCTCAAAGTTGGCACCCTGCATGTGAGTGTGGTTGGGCATGAGCCCCTACACAACAAAATTGTGAGCCCCTAAGGACTTTGCCCCCCCCCCCCAATCCAAAACTGCTTCCCACGCACCTGCTCAGTTTCACTTATAAATGTATTCTACGTGCAATATCAACTACATCCAGTTTTGCTGTATTTATTTCTCAATAAAATAACAAAAAGGGAATTCTATTTCTCTTGTGTTTTATTGTCTCTGCAACCTAGCTTTCTTGTAAATAATAAAATACAAATATGGTGCTAAATGTTGTTTGTCTAGTGAACACGCTTTACTATCTTCATCCAAAATCACTCCACACACGCCTAACTCTACAAGGTCATAAACCATCTAGCTTTTTGCCTGAGACATTTTATATTGATGATGATAGTGATGTTGTTGATAATAACGACGAGGATGACGATGAGGATGATGATAGTGATGAGGATAATACAAATAATGATAATAATAATGATGGTGGCTGCATGTCGCGATGGTGGGGATGGTGATGATGATGATGATGAAGATTATGATGATTAAGATTATGATGATTAAGATTATGATGAATATGATTATTATTATTATGATGATGATGATGATAATTATAATGATGAAGATTATGATGAATATAATGATGATTATTGTGATGAGGATAACAAAAATCATGTTAATAATTATGATGGTGGCTGCTTGCAGGGTGGGTGATGGTGATGATAATGATGATGAAGATGATGAATATATGATTATGTTGATGATGATGATGATGATGAATGTAATCTTTATTGTGGTAGGGTAGATGTGATGATGTCATAGGCGTACCCAGGCGGGGGGGGGGGGGGGGGGGGGGAGGTTGGGGGTTCAACCCCCCTTTTTAACCACATTTTAGCAGTCTTGACCATCATTACCGATGGTCTCGGCCTCGAAAATTGCGAAGACTCCTGGTCTTTGCATCGATAATGTTTAGAATTCTCGGTCTCGGCTTCGACAATTTTCTACGGACACCCCACCGGATCGGACTAAAAATTGTAAATGAACTCGGCTACGGCTTCGAAAATTTTGAAGGTGACCCAACTCCCCACCCCCCCCCCCCCCCCCCTCCCCCCCTCCCCTTGAAACAATCCTGGGTACGCCACTGGATGATGTTGATGATTATGATGATGAAGGTAGTTGCAGTGATGATAAGAATGATGTAATAATTATATAGAGGTTTTGGTGTTGGATCAAAATAGTACTATAATAACTAAATTTATAATAATGATTGCAATTACATTCATTATACACTTCTCTTGAGAGGATGGAACGATCACTTTACCTTAGTGTTCATGAAGGGATCGAACATATAGTGTAACGTATTGCCCCAATGGTTGGTCAATGGTACCACTTCCTTACAAAACCTACGCCAGGCTATATGACCAAATTACATGCAGTAGCAGTGCGATGGTATCAACACTTGTTATACATTTACAATACACTGTATGTACTGGCCTTACCATGCTTACGGCGAATGGCAACAATGCTGACACGTGAAGTTTTCAATTTACCGCATGAAATGAGGGTCGTCTTTACAGGGAAACATTATAATATGTTTATTTGCGGGTCGGATAAGGGCTTCGCTAGTACTATTTAGCTTGAATGGGGGAAAATAGTATGATGCACTGATCTGATCTGCCAAGGTATAATGTATTGTTTTTGATTGTCCTTGGCCTTCTATAACAAAATGTACAGAAATATAAATCATATTTTGGAACTATAAATCAAATTACAGAAATGATCAATTATTGGTTTTCTAAATAAAACGAAATCGCTGTATAGCAGTAAACGATTGAAAATTGAAAGTACTATTTCTGTAAATTATTTTATGTGGACACGTACGTATATCCACCGTACGTGCGTTGATTGCACACAGCGTAGTCACGCTGCACCGCGCGGCCGGCGCTCGCGCACACAATGTACATCCACGCAGATCGCAAGAGAGTCCGAAACATCGTGTTGATCTTCGTAAACTGTCATGGCGGCGGCCGCGTGTGGTAAAATAGCGCCATCTACATACCCACGCTTGTGTGCCTTTAAGGTAAGCGCTTCTACCTTTGCCACTTCATTTATATATTTACACTCATTGCTGACTTCTGTATTACTTCAGTGTTAATATTGACAAAATACATAACACAGAAAAAAGGACGCATTTTGTCAGATATATCATTGAATTGTTGTTAGTAAGAAAATCACTTTATTCAATTGTTTATATTATATTATATTCTATATTAAAGGGACTGTCCCCATTTTACAAATCGTCTGAATAGTTTCCAGTTGACGGATGGGGATGAATGTAACACGCACACAAACATCAGATCGAACAGCCCTGTAATTTGGATTCTACGAATGAAAAACGAATGCGTCCCTCCATCAAACTATATATCGGTCAATAAAGGAGTTTAACTTATTTAGCATAACATTACAACAATATTGTACTTATTCTTGTAAAGGTATTGTGAAGCCGACATTTGTAAAGGTATCTCACGGAAAAATATCTAAAAATGAAGAATATATAATTACACGTAGTCAGTTTAAGCGAGGTTTGGTTATTTTGATTAGTAATCACTTACCCATTGTTATTTGTGCGCGGGTCACATGCATAGGGGCCACGCATAGCGCTGTGGCAATCCGTGGAATCCGTGAGCGAACTTTCTCGACGGGTGAATACACGTATACTGAACAAATTAACCGTTAACCACTAAAAAGAGATTTCAAGCCCTAATATTTTCAGGCATGCTATTAAATGACATTTTCTTTCATATAAGACAATAACCTCGCAACTTTTGCACTTTGGCTTGCAAAAGAGGGACTGTCCCGGCTTTAACGAAAGAGAAATTCAAAAAACCCAAACCTGTTTCACGCTCGGCCAATCTTAATACGAAGACTACGAGGTATGTCACCTATTTCCCTCCGATCGACGCCCAAGGCCCGAATCATTGTTACCGACACGGTGGTTGATTGTTGTTTTATTCAATACAATTTCTATGGTCTATTAAAGGGGTAGTTTAGTTTTGGTAAGGCTGAACTTTAGTAGCCAAAACCTGCACAGTAACATTATAAACTAATAGTTATAACTCCACCATGCTCGAAAGGTATACAAAATTACAAACGACTAAGTAAAAAGCCTGTTATCATTCAAAAAGAGTCATTAAAACAAAAGAGAGCGCTTTTTAAAAAGGCATTGGTTTCAACCATTTTCATACAAAATTATGCATGTGATGTTTTATTGATATAATGATTAAATAGCGAGATCATCAACAACTATTTAAAAAGTGCAAGCATTATTTAAATTTTTTCTAAAAATCATCTAATTATTTAGGCCCCAAATAATTATAAGATCAGATATATTTATTGATATTTCAGCCGTTTCTAGGTCGATTTTGACCGAATAAAGTTTATTCTGCCATTAAAATTGCATGTTCTCTCAAATTCGACACTCAGTTTTTCATTACCTCACCAAAAATTGTGATGTGAAGCGCCCTCTCTACCAAAACTAAACTACCCCTTTAAATCTATTCACATCAATACAGCTATTTAAACAAATATATATTTGCTAGGTTTATTTACAAATCTTCATGCCGCCACCGATTCTGTTTATTGACAGAATTAGATGTTTTGTGATTGTGATACGTAAATTTACTGACACGGTGGTTGATTTGTTGTTCTACTCAATACGATTATGAAAGCGCTTATAGGTTGTTCTGCACTAGACGCTATATGAATACACAAACGTATATTATTATTATGGTCAAATACATTTATTCACGTCAATCCCTATCTATTTATCAATTTATTATCTTTGAATGTTAAGGTATCTATATGGTTTTGATGATATTCCAGCCCGATCGATGAAAGATGCTGCTGATGCAGTTGCAAGAGAATTCAATAAGGTTATATTTTATGATCAGTTACTATTGTGCTGTTTATTTCCAGGGACAGTGAAAGTAGCCAAGGTAACATCTATTGTGATGAGGATAACATGATGATGATAACTTTGTATGATGGTGGCAAGCAGCCACCATCATACAAAGGCAGACAGTCCCTTTAAACTGTACCTGATGATGGGGTTCAATGCTGATGCGCCCAGGAAAAGGGTTCCTATAGTAACATGGGCTATAAAATATGCTAAATATCATTATTTTTTATTATCATTATCATTATTATTATCATAGGCGCGGTTAACAGAAATTCCGATGTCCATGATAATTGTACTGCTCTTACACGATCCCGTGAAACTTAACAATATCAACCATTCGTAAAACTTATCAAATCAGTTAAATCTTTTCTACTCTCTAGTAAAAAGTATGAATAGACTAAAAACACAATGTATGTTGCCTCGAGCTATTATTTTGTTTAATTTGTCAAAGAAAAATGTGAGGCCCGAACAGGGGGCGGGGGGGGGGGGGGGGAATCGAAAAATGCTTGCTAAAATTAGTACATCTGTGATCTGATCTGCCCACTGTACCCAGGGAGCAAAGTTTTTTTTTTTACAGACATTGAATGTTATAAAAGGTTTGGGCCCAGAATTGTCTTCTAGGACCTTGTAGAAGCACAACCTAGGTGAACAACCTCGCGAACAAGCTACTGGAAGGCTACATAACACATATTAAGGATTTTACCCCTATATACTGTACGTTTTAGGCGCCTTAAATTCTTAGGGTTTATGAATGTCCTACTATGGTATTTTCACGATTTCACCCAAATGCATGCTGCTATCGTCACATTGCATCGGATATGCCTTTCATAGATAGGTGTGCATCTTTTGATACCAAATTTTCTTTTTTACTTCCATGGTTTTTAAGTCACGTGTCTTGATATGTCACGTGTCAGACATAGAATATGATATTTCACATACGCTTATAGACAAACATTTGTGGAAATGGTACAGATTATAGAATGACACACAAATGATATCGTCACATTGCATCGGATATGCCTTTCATAAACCGAACACAAAAAGTAATTTCACCCCTAAGCAATTGCCCATAATTTCATAACCAAGAATCGTTTCAAGATTTCGTCTTGCCAATATATCTATATGGTAGTTAGGAAAAAAATGTTTAAAAATAGGAGGTTACCATTAATCCATGGTTGAGTGAGCACACATTGCAGACAAAATAGTCATATTTCAAAATTCGCAAAAGTATTATCATCATTACAAATTATTGAGAGTTGGAAAATTAAAAAAATCACTGTTTTATAATTGCAATTAATGCATTTTACCACATGTGCCATCAAAAAATCAAAATGAATGGAATATCAAACAGCATTGTTTTATAAACCATGATCAATGCATTCCGCCACATGTGCGGATTCACAACAATGTACAGGCACGCGCAATACCTTGTGACTTTTGAATTGGGCCATTTTGTCTTTAATCTGTGCTCATTCAGCCATAAAGTAATGAATATCTCTGATTTTCGCACATATCGCACATAACAACTGTGCCAGTATTGTGGTAAGATGACATCTTGAAACAATAATTGGTTATGAAATTATGGGCAATTGCTTAGGGGTGAAGTTACTTTTTGTGTTCGGTTTAGACAGGTGTGCATCTTTTGATACCAAATTTTTGCCTTTTTACTTCCATGGTTTTTAAGTCACGTGTCTTTATATGTCACGTGTCAGACATAGAATATGATATTTCTCATTCGCTTATGGACAAACATTTGTGGAAATGGTACAGATTATGGAATGACACACAAATGATACAACAATGCAAAATAACAGAATTTGAAACAAAGAAATACATAAGACTAATTGTAATAATCATAATGATAATATGGATGTTATAATATAGCGAACGTTCCGTCGTTTGACGATCGCGGTGCATCATTATTTGTATCCCCAGTCATTGGATACATACTGCAATCAATCCAGCACACAAAGTGCACATTTCCACTCACATAGGAGTCTTCCAGCCTGACACCTTGTATGTGAATACAGTGCGAAGGAATCACGTTCCATCTTTCCGTGCACTCTCTGGTTCCGAACTCGGGATCTCACGTTTGGAAGTCATGTGCCCTTCAAACCTTTCACACCGAGTCCACGAATATTAAATATATTATGTTATTTTCCAATCATAGCTATTTATTACAAGCAAAATCTTTATAATCTATTTCAGGCCCTCGGAACTTATTTCAGGTCTAAAAAGATAATCATAAAATCATGTTTACAATTCCAAACAAAGTGATTTCGTTGTTATGCATCGTCGAATACTTTACAAAGCTGCACTCAGTATCATAATAGGGGGCTGGGGATACGAGGGTATATCGACATCGTTTGAAAAGAGTGCTAAATACAAAGTCAAAATAACGAGGTATGAAAGCTTACATGTCTTTGGAATGAGTCTTTTTCAACTGATTAGATGACATATTTGTACAGCTCAAAAACTTCCATTCACAAGAAAAATGAAGGCCAAGAAATATGTAATCCAAACCCACATGACACTGACAGTAACACTAGCAGGAAAGAAATGACTAGTGCAAGTATTAAAATAAGTCCATTTATATTCCCACGTTGTACTAAAGAAAGGGTGTAGAAACGTTATCAAGGCTAGCATGATGAAGATCCCAAAAGAGGGGAAAACTACAAAGTGACCAATCAAACCAGAATCAGCATGCTACATTATCATATAAAGAAACCCAGTTATCGTCAGATACCAATATAAAATATAATAATTATATTGGTATTTTCGCAAATGTGAAATACCGTATACTATAAATGCGGATATATGCTGATGTAAACAGTGATATCCCTCTAAAACTAAACGTCTAAAAGATCAGATACATCATCCACTAAGGAGTACCAGTGATGTGCTCGATAAAATGGTATAAGTCTAAGATCACAAATGGCAGTACATACAGTAATGTAGTTCTTGAACCGTATAGGCTGGAATTCTCATGGAGACCTTTTTTTAGCACAGTGCTAAATCGCGTCGTTTCGCGTCGTTTTACGTCAGAAGTAGGTTATTTTTTTATGGAAAGCCGGGTAGTTACTCCTGTGCCACCATAGTCTCCATTGGCACTTATCCTATTTTTTTTCTTCATTCAATTAGCGTTTTCTACACTCGATTTTGACAGCGGAAGTTTGGAGGTTTCCACGCAAGATGCGTCCATGTTATTTATATAAAAAGTCAAATAAACCTGGCAAAATCAACGATTATTGTCAAGTTTCTACACACTTTTTTCATACTTTCTTCCTGCCAGTTTAGCGTAAAAATAAGCGTCAGGCGCAATGGTCTATTCATAGGTTTTGTGTTGCGTTTATGAAGGATGTGAGCGCATATATACAGTACAAGCGCGCATTTTTTGCAGTGTGGCGCTCCATAAAAATTTAACCCGGGCTAAATTTAACCTTTTGATGAGAATTCCACCCATAATGTTGTGCAGTTGACAGCTAACACAGAAACTGCGCTGAGCTTCCTCAGTGAGAACAGTGTTTAAGTGCAAAATGTAATGGTTAATGAGTCCTGGAGACATGTGCAGTCACATATAACCATAGCAGTTTAAACCATCGGGTGTGGTTCGTTATTCCGAACACGCAAATTTCCTATATACCTGAGTGTTCGTTAATCCGAAAATGAAATAGGGTTCGTTAATCCGAACATTTGTTGCATTATTCCGAAGGTTCGTTATTCCGAAGGTTCGCTATTCCTAAAATGAAATCGGGTTCGTTATTCCGAAGGTTCGTTATTCCGAAGGTTTGTTATTCCGAAGGTTCGTTATTCCGAAGGTTCGCTATTCCTAAAATGAAATCGGGTTCGTTATTTCGAAGGTTCGTTATTCCGAAGGTTCGTTATTCCGAAGGTTCGCTATTCCTAAAATGAAATCGGGTTCGTTATTCGGAAGGTTAGTTAGTCCTAAAATGAAATAGGGTTCGTTATTCCGAAGGTTCGTTAGTCCGAAAATGAATTAGGGTTCGTTAATCCGAAAATGAAATAGGGTGTGTGTGCGTGTGTGTGTGTGTGTGTGTGTGTGTGTGTGTGTGTGTGTGTGTGTGTGTGTGTGTGTGTGTGTGCCGCCCTTTTATGTAGATATTTTGAAAGTTTGGCAAGATATAGAAAATTGTAGACACTTTGAAAATGAAAAAAGTAATCCCATTGTTTTTAATAATAGACATGTGTGCTTGAGAAATAGAATGATTTTTGATAAAGATTTATTACAACGAGGTATAAGCAAGGTGTCTGATATAATGTTGAATGGTAGTTTGAGATCTGTTGCTCACTTTTTAGGCTTGGGAATAAAAGGAGAAGGATTATTAAAGATTCATGATATTTTTGGTGCATTGCCTCTTCAATGGAAAGATGGTAAAGATATGAGTGACTTTATTCAAGTAGATATTCGAACATTTGAAATTAGATTAAAAGTTTCGGGATATATATGAATGTTAATTGATTTAAAATCTAGGCATATGTATGAATATTTAGTTTAAAATTTTCAAAAGGAATATAATTTGTGTATTGGGGATGGACATACTAATTTTGATTATAGTAATGAAGAATTGAAGAATATATTTTTAAGATTAAAGAGCGCAGTTTTGGGGGGTAAGTTGAGAGAATTTCAATATAAATTATTGCATAGGGCATTATATACAAAAGAAAATTTATTTAGGTTTGGATTTGTTATTGATAATTTATGCTCTTTCTGTAAAAATGAGATTGAGACATATTCACATTTATTTTTTAAATGCTTATACGTACAAAGGTTTTGGTTAGATATAATAGAATATTTTGATTTGATTGAAATTAGGAATGTTGATTGGAAAATAATTTGTGTAGGACTGGCAGGTAGATCGCATAGAGTTAAGTATTTTAACTGTATTATTTGTTTGTTAAAACATACTATTTATTCTTTTAGAATAAAAGGTGTACTTCCTTCTGTACGGAAAGTACAGAAAATTATTTTGGATTATGAAGAAGAAGAAAAAAAGTGGCTATTAAAAAGGGTAAATTAGGAGTTCACTTACAAAAGTGGGAACACCATAAAAATACATGTAATAGGATTAATTTTATTTTGTTAGAATTATAGGGAATTTGTTAATTATTATTAAGGTTCTGAGTCTCTACTCTTTTAATTGAATGTGACAGCTTTCTATATTGTTAATGAATTACTCTTTAGGTTGAAATCGAGCAGATATACTGGAATGGGTGTCTGAGGTATGTGTGTGACTGTGGGGTGATCGGTGGTTGGGTGGGGATGGGGTTTTTCTTGGGTTAAATGGGGGGGGGGGGGGGGGGGTAAAGGAGCATGTTTTAGTTCCTTTTATCTTTAGTTATATAACCTCCATTATGTTTATTTTATGAAGTCAGGAAATTGAATATACAGTTGATAAGATAACTATTTCTATTTTCGTTCATTATAATTGTATATGTATATTTTGTTTAGTATGTATATTCAAATGTAAATGGTATATATGGAGGAATAAAAATCACTTAAAAAAAAATTAAAAAAAATGTGTGTGTGTGTGTGTGTGTGTGTGTGTTTGTGTGTGTGTGTGTGTGCACTGGCGTAGTGGTGGGGGGGGGGGGGGGGGGTGTCATGGGCCCCCTCCCAAATCAATTTAAATCATGGCTTTTATCTAATTTTATTGGTTTATATTCACTTGGTCCAATACCACTTGGTCCAATCATCAGTTCGTCTAACTTCACTTCGGCTAAACCTATTTGGTCTAATCATCACTAGGTCTAATGCCCATCTAGGCAACTGCCGTTTCGTCTAATCACCAAATGGGCTAATTGTCACTTCGTCTACCTTTTTTTCCCCTCGTTTCGTCTATTATCACTTCGTCTAATACCAGTTCGTCTAATTCTCAGTTAGGCTACTCTTCACTTGGTCCATATGCAATTGGTCTAATTACCGTTTGGTCTATAACCATTTGGTCCAATACCATTTCGTCTAATACCATCAGGTCTATTTTCCACTTGGTCTAAAAGCAGCTCGTCTAACGACCATTTAGTCTAATTCCCATTTGGTCTAATGACCATTTAGTCCAATTCCCATTTGCTCTAATGGCCATTTAGTCTAATTCCCATTTGGTCTAACGATCGCCCACACTGACCTGTGTGGTGGCCACCGCCTGTATACCGTATACCGTATGAACGATTCCATAAGGCTGTAATTATGGTTACAATCCGTTATTCGGAAGGTTCGTTATTCCGAAGGTTCGTTGATCCGAAAATAAAATCGAGTTCGTTATTCTGAAGGTTCGTTAGTCCTAAAATGAATACGACGTAGAAAAGAATTTGATTTTTTGAATTTGAATGTTGCCTAAAAAAAAAATATTTTGAGCAGTGTGGTCTTGGGAAAGGGGATCAATCTTATTCTAATTGCCGTGGCTGCAATGGGGGTGGGGGAGAAGGGGAGGGGGCAAAGAGTGGCTTTAAAATTCTAGTAAAATTGTATAAGAATCATTTGTAATATGTTGTTATAAAGTAAAATGAATTTCCTCAAAAATGATTTATTTTTCTTTGTAAAACAGTGCAATTAGAATGAGATATTTGAGATATATTTATATCTTTCTCATGTAAAAAAACCCTGAAATTAAACCAAAATCAATTTGATATTATATAATTATAATTATGCATGTCATAAAGTTAGATTTTTCTGCTTGATATCAGTCCAAAATATCTTAATTCTAACATTTTATTTGTCTGAATTGTATGTATTTCATCATAAATAGCAACTAAGGGCAGGGGCGGATCTAGCTTTTTGCTAAGGGGGGTGTGGGAGAGTATCGTAGCGTGCGCTATAGCTAGCACGTGTCTTTGCGGCCGGCCGGTTCACGTCCTGTACAATGCGCGTTGTTTTGATGGTACCTGGAGCTCGATCGACTGGACTTGAGTAAACACTTTGAGATAATGGAGGTGTATAACACCTCTAAAGGCAAACCTTGTATTTCGTACAGAG